>JADRCD010177350.1:0-17553 GCA_019843815.1 Montemys delectorum
GTCCCTCGGAAGCTGAGAGACTCCTGTCTCTGCAGCCCTGTGACTCCCCTGCACTTCCTGAGGTCTATGTCCCCCGGCTGGTCCTGCCCTAGCAAGACCCCAGAGACAAAATGGCAGATCTCACCTGAGTCCTTGGGCTGAAGCCGGCCTTGGGGGGAAGTCCTTCCCTAGCAGGCCGGGGGCAGAGGTGTTCGCTGATCCAGCACAGTCCCTCAGAAGCTGAGAGACTCCAGTCCCTGCAGTCCTGTGGCTCCCCTGCACTTCCTGAGGTGTATGCCTCCCGGCTGATTCCTGGGCTTATTTATTTATTTTAAACTCAGATTTTATTCCCCTCCAAGTTCACTCTCCGACTCTTGACTGCCTTTTCCTCCTTTTCTGCTTTCTTGTCTTGTCTTCTCCTCTTGGTACCCAGATCTCAGTCACAAACAAAATTTTCATACAAAAACCTTGGTGCCTGTGGCGCGCCAACCCTGACTAACAGGAATTAAGACACGACACAACCGGTTCCTTCTCTTAGCGGTTTACTCAGGATACTTTACATGCAGCATTGTGGAGAGGTGTGCCCGAGATCCCTACTCAGGCACAGCTTATATCCTAGTAGAAGCCCATGAACTCATGCCACGTGTCATCTCTCCATAGGCCAGGGAAGATCATGCCACTCAGAAGCACAACCTATAAGCCAAATCAGATGTTGTTTATTTCAGAGCTCTCGGCCAGCTGTCGCCATCTTTAGGGAGTGGTTTGGACGGCTCTCTACAATTCCCCCTTTTTGTTTTACAGCAAAACAGGCAAGAACAGAGGTCTGAAATCTGATGATAGAAACAGGGACATTGTACTACCCCACCCCAGGCTTCATGCCTCCTAGGGAGGGCCAGACCCGTCCGATGCCTTTTCCACAGAGACAGGTTCTGGGGCATCAACCTGTATGCAATCAGACATGCTCTTCTTGAGGTTGCTAACTGCAGGCAGCACACCTCAAGTGTAGTATTAAGCCTCGCATTCTGAACGCGACAAGCCCATAACCCAGAGGTCAATGGACAGTTACTTCTGCATGATAGCAAGCCATGCTTGGGGGGACTGCCCTGCCTCAATGGCTGTAAATGCTTGTTTTATCATGGCAAGATCTCTTTTTTGGGCTCGAGCCATATGGCAGAGACAACAGAGGCAGAGAACAGAAACTCTCACTAAGGTCAAAGCTAATGCTCTTATTCCCGCCCACTCTTTCAAATGATTTACTGCAGAAGCAATTCAAGATGATAATCCATCAGCCAAGGAGAGATCAACACGTGTAGAATTTACAGTCAAGATGACAACTTGAAGCTCACGCATCAGGGCATCGAATTCTCCAGACTAGTTTCCTGTAATAAACTTGGACAACTTTTCAGACAGTTTAGCGGCCCTAGTCGTATTATTATAGGACACAGAGGTCACGCATAACCCACTCATTCTCCATTCACACCCAAGCTGAGCCTAAAGAATTATTGAACCGCCTTTAATTTCTCTGAGGACAGTGGCCACTGAGGAACCCACACTGGGTCCTCAGTCTTCTAAGTAATAGGTATAGCTTCCTCAGTGGCCCCTAGAAAAAAACCAAACCTTTCTCAGGAGGTCTAGACTCAGGGATGATGGGACTGTGACATTCCTGCAGTGATCTTCCTAACCCCTTAGAAGGGTGCCATCCCATATTTTGTATCATCTTTTGAGAATTCCGTGAATAATTTGTATCATTTGTTAATTTTAAATCCATTGCTTTAACAGGTCTCTTCCCCACAAACTAACAGGAAGCTCCAGCACATAGGGCTGAAAAACCCCTTTATGTCCCTCCTGATCTTTTCAGGGGAGTTCTCTAGCACTCATGTCTAGAGATTTAGCATAGCCCAGACCTTGTAAGGTCTGAGAGGATGTTTGTACAGGCCAATCTGAAGGCCAATCCTTAAGGGCTATGATACTGCGATCTGCGCCTGTATCAAGAAGCCCTAACAAGGATTTTCCATTAACTATTAATTCAAGCAAGGGGCGTCGGTCCAAGTCTAAGGAGAGGTAAGCAGTATCAGAGCCGCCTGTGGATCCAAAGCCCTGAGCGCCTCTCTTCCCTTTTTTAGAAGCAAACATATTATGCAAGCTAGGCAAGAGCACTGGTTGTGCAATCCTGTCTCCTGGGGAGACAGCAGTAATCCCTCTAGGGGATGAAGCAACAATCTTAACTTCCCCTTCAAAATCTGAATCAATAATGCCGGGATGAATAATAAGTCCTTTTAGGGCTGATGATGAACGCCCAATTAAAAGCCCCACTGTATCTTTAGGTAAAGGTCCTTTGAAATCAGTGCCTATAGGCTGCACTCCTATTTGAGGTGTTAATACGAGTCTGGTGGTGCAGCAGAGGTCCAACCCCGCTGAGCCTGGTGTCGCTCTCCGTGGGGTGGGCGTAGACTGGGTAGGCTGGGTCTCTGGGCTTCTTGATTCTCTACTGTCCCATATATTTGTGGGCCCTGGGGACGTGGGCCCCGCTGCCCGTTATTTTGGACGTGCATCAATATGACCTAGAGCTAAAGGCTGTCCAGTGATGCCTTTAACTGATCTGCGCTCAGCAGCCCAATACTTACCTTTCCTGCACCTGGGACATAACCTGGGACTTCGCTCACCCTGCTTTCTTCCTCTTTCTGGACATTGCCTCTTCAAATGTCCCTGTCTACCACACTGAAAACAAACTCTTGGGGTGCTACCCTTTCCTTTAGATAGTTGTATAACTGCGGCAGCCAAACCAGCATTTGTCAATGGTCCTCCAATTTCTCTACATGCCTTCATCCAGGCCTGCAAACCCCTTGTCTTCCATGGGGTGATAGCATTACCGCACTCTTTGGTGCATTGTTCAAAGATTAACTGCTCTACAAGAGGCATAGCTGAATCTAGGTCTCTAAAAATCTTGCCTGCAGCTTCTATCATACGCGCCACAAAGTCTGAAAACGGCTCTGTGGGCCTTGAATCACTTTGGTAAGATTGCCTGATACCTCTCCTTTGTTAGGCAAGGACTTCCAAGCTTTCACAGCAATGGTGTTAATTTGTGAATACACCTGTAAGGGATAAGCTATCTGATTAGTAGCCCATTGACTTTGGCCCAAAAGCATGTCTAAATTTCATGCGGGCTGGCCTTGTGCCACATTAGTATGAGCCTGTGCCTGCGCAAATTCTGTATATATTGATTTCCAATCTAAATATTGACCCATGGATAAACATGTTTTGACCGTACTCATCCAATCACTAGGCGTCATAGCATGCAGAGAAAGACGATCTAATTGAGCTTGTGTGAAAGAGGCATTAATGCCATATGCCTTTACTGACTCTGCTAAGGCTTTTAGCTTTTTAAAATCTAAGGGCTCATGATATCTCTGCTGATTAGCATCCTCAAAAACTGGAAAGACTGCAGAGGCTTCTCTCCATGTCTTCGGGCAAAAAGAACATTGAATTCCAGAAGGTTGTGGCACTTCCACATAAGGTAGAGGCACAGGAGGGGGTGCGCTCGGCCAAGCAGGGGCGGGCGCACTCAGCCCCTCCCATGGCGGAGATGCTGGCTTTTTTCTCAAGTCTTGCTCCTTTAGCCTTCCTTTCTTTCCTTTTTTGGTTAAAGCTACCGCCTCCATTTTGTTTAGGACATCCTCCTCGTCACTGAAGGTCTCTGAACCACTCTCATACTCGAGCTCTGGACGGTAACAATTAAGGCAAAAACAAGCCACCAGAATAACAGTGAAAGCAAGTAGAGACAGCATTGTAATTATGACCGCAGTAGCTATTGGTGGCATTTTTTTAGCGTGCTGTTCGTCACTCGCTTGCCGCTTTACCTCGGACTTTCGTTTTGCCTCTCTCTGAGGACTTTTCTCTCTTGCCGCTTTATCACAGACTTTTGCTTCATCTCTTTTCTGAGAACTTTCTCTCTCGCTGCTTTACCGCGTGGACTTTTGTCTCATCTCTTTCTCAAGAACCTTCTAAGCTTTGGCCCTACTTACCGGGCACTTATCAATCGATCGCCGTCTCTTTCCGAGAACCTTTCTTTAGTTCGCTTCACTGCAAAACTTTATCGCTCCTACCTGGAGTCTTTATAGCCTCTATTTTTGAGGACCTTATTGTCCCTTTTTACTTGGGAACTTACCGATCGGATCAATCGCCCTGTCTGCTAAGAGTTTTGGAACCTCACGGGACACTTATATCCCCGTACGGGCCACCATTATATGGCACACCAACCCTGACTAACAGGAATTAAGACACGACACAACTGGTTCCTTCTCTTAACGGTTTACTCAGGTTACTTTACATGCAGCACTGTGGAGAGGTGAGCCCGAGATCCCTACTCAGGCACAGCTTATATTCTAGTAGGAGCCCATGAATTCATGCCACATGTCATCTCCCCATAGGCCAGGGAAGATCATGCCACTCAGAAGCACAACCTATAAGCCAAATCAGGTGTTGCTTATCTCAGAGCTCTCGGCCAGCCATCGCCATCTTTAGGGCTTGGTTCGGACGGCTCTCTACAGGTGTCTAGCTTTTGAAGTACTAAGAGGAGAGTATCAGGTTTTGCTTTACCTGTTTTAGAGATGAAAACAGCTGCTAAATTATCAAAAATTCTCAAAGCTGTGATGTTTAGTAAGCCCACACTCAGAACCCAAGTCTCTCAGTTTCCTGTGTAGCATAGTCTTTAGAAAACATGTGATTCAATCTAATGGCTCCCATCCTTCATTTTCCTACATGAGTACCTTGAAGTAGCCTGAATGAGAAAGAACATTTTCTATCCCTATTCTTCACCAGAACTTTGGCAAAAAAAAACAATAGTCGGCAAAATTCCCTGCCAGAAAAATGAGATGATTTTCTTTAGTGAAAACTTCAGAAAGTTTTTATCTAAAGTTGAAACCTAAACAGCAAATCACAGAATACAAAGGTTTTGTCTCTTGAGGGTAACCTGTCATATGAAAATAAAATAAAAACAAGAATTGAGACTGGGAGAAATGAACTCAAGCCATAATAAAGATTCCATTGGCTGTCATCAGCCAATTAAAAGTTGACATCCAAGGGCCTTTGGAGATATCTAAAATTGTTCTGTTTCAGAAGTATCCTGCTCTTTTGAGAAATTAATATATTAATGAGGTGCTTCTTCCTACCATGTCCAGAGCTCCTTGCTGCAAATGACTGTACATTATAGATGTTTGCCTAGGAATTCTTTTGACTTGGCATCTTTCTCTGGAATAAATTCATTGTCTGTTAAAGTCATCCTAACTACAGAATGTAATTTCATAACACTGTATTCTCTTAATGGCATTGAAAACTGCATTCAGAAAAGTGAATTGCCATCTATGTTAATTATGGTAAGAGATGTTCAAATTAAGTCCATTATTATTGTATATTCCATTAAGATGCTATAATGCATAAATAATAATTCCATATTACCATTATTGTCATATGTATATTATGTTTTTATATATATATATAATATATATAATAGGAATACAGAAAATGATTTAAATTAGAGCATGTTTAATAAAACATACTAACCTGTTCTTTTATATGATAATTTCCCCTAATTTAATTATGCTCTAGTGAGTTGCCTGACAATTCTCTAATGCTCTTTTCTTTTTGCCCTGGGCTCAAGCTCAATTCTTCTTCTTCTTCTTCTTCTTCTTCTTCTTCTTCTTCTTCTTCTTCTTCTTCTTCTTCTTCTTCCCTTTCTCCTCCTCTTCCTCCTCCTCCTCCTCCTCCTCCTCCTCCTCCTCCTCTTCCTCCTCCTCTTCCTCTTCCTCCTCCTCCTCCTCCTCCTCCTCCTCCTCCTCCTTCTCCTCCTCCTCCTCTCCCTCCACCTCCTCCATATAACATATAGAGGAATCACACAGCACCCCTAAAGAAAATTGATGCTTAACTACTTTGGGCATCTCAATAATCAATCAGACCCAGAAATGTAGAATTAAAAAGAGGTTAAGAAGACTAAAGTGTGGATACTTCACTCCTTCTTAAAAGGGGGAACAAAACACCCATGGAAGGAGTTGCAGAGACAAAATGTGGAGCAGAGACTGAAGGAAGAACAATCCAGAGACTGTTGTACCTGGGAATCCTTCCTATATTCAATAATCCAGACACTATTGTGGATCCCAGCAAGTGCTGGCTGACAGGAGCCTGATATAGCTATCTCCTGAGAGGCTCTGACAGTGCCTAACTAATACAGAAGTAGAGGCTCGCAGCCATCCATTGGGCTGAACACAGGATCCCCAGTGAAGGAGCTAGGGAAAGGACCCAATGAGCTGAAGGGTTTGCAGCCACTTAGGACTAGAACAACAATATGGACTACCTAGAACCCTCAGAGCTCCCAGAGACTAAACCACCAACTAAAGAGTACACGTGGTAGAACTAATTGCTCCAACAGCATATGTATAGTAGAGGATGGCCAAGTTGATCATCAATGGGAGGAGAAGCCCTTGGTCCTGTGAGGGTACTATGCCCCATTGTAGGGGAACGCTGGGACCAGGAAGCTGGAGAAAGTGAGTTGTTGAGTAGGGAGAAGAAGGAGGGAACAGGGTTTTTATTTTATTATTTTTTCTTTTTTTTTCAGAAAGGAAACCGGGAAAGGAGATATCATATGGCATGTAAATAAAGAAAATATCTAACAAAAAACAAAAAAAAGAAAGAGGTTCATATAACAAATTGTCTTATTTCAATGTTTAACTGGTTAAGGACTCAGGCTTCTCACCCTCTATGGAAGACCACAGTGGTGAGAATTCCATTTGTTCTATGAGCTTGTTTATCACCACAGACAGATGGAACTACTTGGAAGAAAGCACTCATTACTATAGTGTCAAGGAGAATTCGAAGAGGGTAGGGAAGCTATTTGCAATGACACTATTTTCAAATGCATGCTTTCCTTTGGGAGACCAAAAAGCTACCCCTGCTGCCCCCTCACCCCCATCCTCCTATGCAGGTAGTTTGGGAGAAATCTCCATGACAAGGCATATCATACTCATAGATCCCTCTCTCTGGATGTGATGAGGGCACACTAGAAAAGAGAGCTGCTCCTGCCATGCCAGTTCATCTTTGATGAACTACAAGCTTTGATTTTTGTCAATGGAATAAAATCTAAAACATGATCTGAGTGTCATCCAGAGCTCTGCTTGACTTTCAGCTCTGTCCTATGACATTTATGGTTTTGTCTAACTTAGGGAATATAGTACCTGGATATTTCCCAAAGTCGAGGTCTTCCCACATGAGAAAAATTCTCCATATTTTTTTATTTCTGTCATCTTTATTTTTTACTAGCCAGCAATGACAACCAGGAACAGATACACATTTCTTAAGGAAGAAATTTTTAGTCTTCTTAGCCGAATGTGGCTGCACACAGCCAGTGACTGAGGCCAGAGGTCTGTGTTAGGATGTCTGCCTCAATGGCAGGCTTTCATCATTCTTTATTGTGGTTGTTTAGCTGTGACCTTTGTTTCTTCACCAAAGTAGGCCTCATTGGTGATAATTAACAATGTTTCCTAAAACTGCCAAAGTATCGGGATAAATAAAATAATTGCTATTGATCAATAACTATACCTTATAAGAAGAACAATCTTTCCAGAAAGTTTTAATGTTAAGGCCTCTATCTAAGTGCAGAATATGCTGTGAGCACTCGGAGTTCCTAAAGAACACTTCTCTTAGATAAAGCTTTCAGCCGGCAGGAACAGTGGTTTAAAACAAACTCAAACAAACAACAAAAACGATGTGGAAGAGAAGTGGGGACACTCTGCCCATGGCTCACACACCTCCACAAGTAGATTCCCATTTGCCAGTGATGGATTTTTAATTAGTGTGTAGAGCATTAGATATCATTTTGGCATTTCTGAACAAAATATGTTTTAGTGATTCTCCCTTGACCACACATCCCACTACCAAAACTCTATTGTCTCTTCCTTTTCCACACCTCAGCTGTCCTTCTTCTCTTATCATGCTAGTTCCCTCTAGGGGAAGATTCTTCATCCCCAGGCATATGGCACCATCCCCAGGTAAATGGCAGTAGAGGGCAGAGACCAAGACTGCTTCTCTTAAAAGGGCCTTTTGATGGCTCCTGGGAAAGCAACCTTAAACAGTCAATTGGAGGATTGGATGATAAAAAGAAGGTGGAATATAATCCTTTAAGTAAATCTGTTGTCCTGTCTTAGAGCACTGGGAATACTGCTGTGTCTCAACTGACAGTGCTTTATATTTTAGAGCCAATTATACAGTATTAAACATGTGGATGGCTTAGAATATATTTTATAAATAGTGTAAAAAAAACAATAAACTTAAAGTCCTAAGTATTATGAATTTAAAATTTTAATAGTTCTAGCTTCCAGTATTTGACACATTGACAATAGATATATTCTATTCTAGCTTATAATAATTTACTCTTTGTGATCAAACTGTCAACAGTGAGGCCCCATTAACCTCAATTCTAATGATTTTGTGAAGAGTACACATTTCCTTACATTTGGATAATGTGTGGAACTATGGAAACAGATAGCCTTGTAATATTATCATACAGTCGTTTGGCTCACAAGGATGAAGTTCAGAGTCTTGTTTAGTGAGAAACTTCCTTACTGATCTTGCTCAGGAGAATTTGAACACTGAATTTTGGATTTGAAAATCATTTCTATGGAAGTTAATGAGCTCTTTGTTGACGGTGTTCTCTTTGACTGACATTCAGGGGAAATAGGGAAGTGAGCTGACACAAAATATTTTAGATGACTTTGTAGTAGGGAAATTACTATTTTATGGCTGTGGGGACACTAATGCTCTCAGCTAATGTTAATTAACTCTTCCTAGAGAGAGTCCCAGCAGCTGTACAAAAGTGACATTGTGATGCCCTGTAAATCTTGTTCTCTGTCTACACTGTCCCAGGGACAGACATGGGATTTTTACCCTTAGGAGGGTAATTAAGTAACTTCTGTGTTGCTTCTAAGATAGAAAGAGTTACTTCATGGTAGAGAGGATTTCCTCACCGTCTCTGCTCGTTCTGACATTCTAATGAAGACTGCAAGTCCATGTGTGTCATTCTTCAAATTCCCAGATACCCAGCGTGGTCCCCTCAGCCTACCCTCTGTATTCTTCTCCATCCCTGACTGAGAGCCCAATTATGTTCATGACTAGGTAGACAAGCATTTGATAGAGCAGAAGGATCTAAGAGAAATCAATGCAGTTCTAGGAAAATTTACTCATTTATCTGGCATGTTGTTGCATACCTATTATGTATTCAAGAAACATCTGAGATTTGGGTGAATTCACCATGTGAGGATAACATTCAGGAGTTTATTTTGTGGGGAACCTCTGTGAACACTGAAGTTTGCATTTGAAGTCATTTCTATGGATATTGTTGATGGTGGGCTCTTTGACTGCTATCCAGGGGAAATAGCAGAATGGGCTGACTGAATTTAAAGCTTTCTCAGTGAGATATAACTCTAGAGTGAAACTAAACACCTGGCAGAAGTTACACTTAAATCAATCTGGACATATTTCCATCACTGGATGGTGTCTTCCACTTACAGAATGGTCTTACTATCATCCAAGGCTTTGTTAAAGTATCCTGCACGTCTTGAGCTCAACATAGCTTTGATTCCAGTTTCTTTGTTTTTCCTTGCTTTGGTCTCAGAAATCCAATGATATCATAGAAGGGTCATTCTTCATGGAGGAGGAGAGTAGATTGGCTCAGATGCAGTCATCAGACTCATCTTACTTTATGACTCTATCTATGGACAGTTGAAAGGGGAAATGAAACTGAGACTGAGAGGATCAGAAGTGAGCTCTAAGAGGACGACCATTCTCCCACTCTCCATAATTAGACTATCACTGTGCAAAGACCTCCATTACCTTGAAGACTCTAATCTTTGCAAAGACCATCTTCACTATTCACAGTAATAGCCAGATGCTATTTGGGAGAAGGAAATAAGAGTTATTGTCACAAATTCAAACTGGAAAACTTGGGGGAATGGAATCTTAAAGCTCCAGTTGATAATTTCAGATGTCTGTGGAACATACCAGGTATTCACACATGCAATCCTGCCACAAAGATGTCAGTAGGTTGGCTCATCTAGAAATGAGCAAATAATACAGAAAGTTGGAGCAGTCTGGTTTTATGAGAAAGCTTTAGTTTCTTGGTCTAAAGGTGACTCTGTGGAGGCTCTGGATTTGAATGTAGCTTGGTAATCAAGTCCTGATGCCGTTGCTATTAAATTACTAATTCATGAAGTGGACTAAATATGTAAAGGGAGATACAGGCATATATTGTCCTCTTTCTCTTATATAATTAGATAAATGCAACAATGTGCCCTTGGAAGGTTATTTACCTTCATTCCTATCATCCCCAGGGTCCCAATGGAGTTAGAATAGCAATTATCATTCAAGTGACTGCAATAATTGAAGAGTGGGTAGATGACCCATAAGTAACCTACTTACCATCCAAGTAATTACCAACAATTTGCTGAATGAAACAGTGGATCTATTATTTCTTTAAATGTTAATAATCAGAGAATCTGGGGAGATGGCTCTGTCTGGTAAGTGATGGCTCTATATACAAACATTTGGACATTCCCATGAACTCAGACACACACATCTTTATAGAGATTGTTAATACAGCTCAATAATAGAGTGTTTTTCCAGCACATTTGAGGCCCGAAGTTCTTTCTCCAGTACTGCCAGATAAGTAAATAAGTGGCTATTTTTTCTTTTAAACTAGCCTTTGAGGTAACCTCTGAATGCTATTAGTTAGTAGTGAGCATCTCACAAGGATAATTCCCTGTTGAAACGATATGAAGAGCAGCCCATGGATCAGGCATTACTCAAGTGTCAACTAGAGGAATTTGTCTCCTTAGACTGTGCTCCAGTATCACATGGAGACAGCTAGTATAATTTGACCACATTCCAAAATCATCTATGTAGGAAAATGTTGGGCTGAAGAGTATGGATTTATTTCATGTAGTACAAATATTTTTAAGGTTCTAACTCTAATTACAAGGTATAAATAAAATCAAACATAGAATACTTGAAGATTTTCTACAATGAATTCTCTTGAAAAGGTAAAAAGTATTTTAAATTAATATTTGCCATAATCAGTAGTATGATTTCTTAATACAAATTTTATGATTTAATTGTAACTGGTAGAGTAAGCCTGTAATACTACCTACTCAGAAGAGTAGAGCAGAATTACAAATTCCTAACTTATGAACTGAGTTCAAGGTCAGCATGACCAGCTGAGAAGACCCGATTTTAAGATAAAATAAATACAAAACATGATATATCTTAGTAGTTGTATTCTTGCCTAGGAGGTCAAGAGTTCAGTACTTGATTAAAAACAAAAAGCGAAAACTCAAAATTTGAAAAAATAAATCAGGATTTATTTTCTTATTTAATATATGCAACTTCTATGCTTCTTCAACAGATTACTTAAACCTTGAGCTAACGTATGATTTTAATGTACTGAAAGAAGATCATATTTTTTTCTCCGTTGTTGACAGTCAGCCATAGATGAACAGGTCTCCCTGTGCTTATGGCTTCTGCATTCATTGAAGGAAATGACTCTATCTGAAGCCACTGGGTCTTGAGATGACTTCACAAGGTGGTGTATAAACAAGATGTACTCACATTACTCCCAATGACTTTCAGATTCAGGAGCTGTTTTATAGTGGAAAGCTGTTAGAGAGAATTAAAGCCTTGGAGGCATCTCAGTGCCACACAGCGCCACCCCACAGAGCATCGATTGCTCTTAAAGGCTAATGTGCTTGTGTGCCACCATAAACGGTGAGATGGGGAACATTCAAAACACTGTCAAACTCAACTAAAATAATTCTTTCCCTGCCCTCAAAGCTTACTTGTATTTAAGTTGTACAACTCCCCCGCCAATGTTTATTATTTAAAAGCCTGATGCTTGGTTTACACTTTAAGAGATTTGCCTGATTCAAACTTTCTTGCTGATGTGCAGTTAAGCTACCCAGAAATTAGGTAACCTGCTACCTTATCCATTTGTGAATGATGGGGATAGGGATAGAGTCATGGATTCTGATAACTTAGCCTTTGACCAAAGTATGTGGGAGATGGAAAGACTAACAAGGCACCAAAAACATAAGAGATTAGTGACATGGCACATGCAAAGGCCTAGAAAGCAACAAATTTGGGTGTGAACCAAGCAGCCTTGGGGTGGGGGGAAGAAATGGATTCTGTCAGCAGGGTTTTGACTCCTGTCTTCAGGTCTCAGCTTCCTTGTCTATGAGCAGGAGGAAAAACTTCTCTGATCAAAGATAGGTACATGCAATAGGCAGTAGCACTCTTTATTACTGTCACTGAACAGAGGCTCCAACACCTGCTTTAATTATTCAGAAGTTGGAAACAGTGTGGTGAAATTGTGAGTGCATGATTAGAACAAACCCATCCCGGCATCTGCTTCTGCTTGTCTTCCAGAGAAGATAGAGGAGGAAAGCAGAGGGGAGTGAGGATAGGCAGCAGCATTGGATGGTCAGCAAAGAAAAAAATGAACCTCTTAAGAGATGATTGAGTTGGTAAGGTGTTTGCTGAGCAGCCATGAGGACCTGAGTCAAACCCCCAGAGGCCATACAGAAAGCTTGATAAGGTAGCATGGTGTACTTGCAATCCCAGCATAGAGGAAATTGAGACAGGGAGATCCTTGGGGCTTTTTGCCTCAGTGAAAGATTGCTTCAAAAAACTAAGGTGGAAAGGAGTTGATGAAGACACCCAACACTAGCTGGTCTCCTCATGAATACACACACATATTACACATACCACACGCGCACACACACACACACACACACACACACACACACACACACGAGAGACAGAAAGAAAACAAGCTCGGCATGTAGCTCAATAAAAGAGCAATTCAAGACAGGTGATTGATGCATGCTCTGGCAACAAGCTAGTTTGTAGAGACTAAAAAGGTCTAAGATCTATTTTCAAGATCTCTCCCCAGTAAACTGTCCGGTCGTTTTTTATCCTCTTGGTCTTGTCCCACTGGACAGGCATACTATTTACACACCATGCCCTAAGAGTCTGCCTCTGCCTCGTTCATTGTCTCCTAGTGTTCCTAAGAACAGAGACGTACAAAAAGGAGCATTCCTTCTATAGATATACTGTTATATAAAACCATAGGCACTACATGACTTTTCCATGTTACAGGGCAAGAAACTCAAACCCCAATGTCTCAGATTCTCCCAGTTGGAATATGAGAATGATGGCTGGCAGTCAGTACTCACTGCTTAGGCTTAAAATAAAGATTTAATGAATGAATAGCACAGTTTGTTATTAAGAACAGAGCCTGGTACAAGATCAATGTGTTCTGCATCCAATGTTGATGCTGACATCCAAATTCTCCCCTTCTCAGTGATAGGAAACAATCTGTCTTGCCTCGAAGAGCTTCTCAAAATTAAACTGAACGTACGATGTCTGCTCTGTAAGTCTACGAATCCACAGAACACACTAATAGGGAAGGACTTAAAAAGAACCCGAGGTTCACACTTCCATTATTTAGATTAATCTAAGGAAATCAATGAAATCAAATATTTCCATCAATTTTTATAGTAAGGCTGAAATAGTTATGTTCACATTTCGGTTGTAAGTAAAAGGTATTTAGGATTCTTACTTCTGCTAGTCAAAGTTCCAGTAAAGCAATATAAATCAATAGAAACATTGATAGTTGATAGTTACCAGTTTATATGATTGCAAAGGGTAGGCATGCCTAAATCTACATGGCAGGCTAGTGGGAAAGGCAGAAGCCCTCTAATGGAAGATGATTCTGCAGTCTATAAGAGAAGTTCCTAACCCTGAGGGGAAACCTTAATTCTGATCTCAAACCACTTTGACTGTCTTAATTAGACTCAGTAACATAATACAGAATAATCTACTTCACTATATTTCACCTGATTATAGAGAGTAAACTTTCTCTAAAATACCTCCCTCAGAAACACTGACGTGAAACTGTATCATTTTGATCAAAAATCTTGAAAACCCAATCCATGGTAGGAGGGATTCATCTTAGCTCATGATTTTAGATGGTCCAGTTCCTGGTTAATTTGCTTTATGTTTCTCGGCTTATTAAAAGAGAGGCTTGTGAATGTGGGTAGACAAGGAAGGAGAGAGAAGAAAAATGCAACCAGGGATAGAATAACCTGTGGATTTACCCAATTAAGGCTAGTCAAATCTAGCCCGGCCACAGCAGCAGGTAACGCTCTTTGCTACCCACCCAATTTTCTGAGTTCCTGAATCACACACACACACACACACACACACACACACACACACACACACACATTCACAAACACACACAGCCTTTGTATTTTAATATGCCTTAAACAGCTCAATGTCTGAGCAACTTCCTAACCTCCACATGACTGATTCACGCCCCCCCCCCCATATCTCTGACTTATTACTTACTAACCCTATACTCTCTTTGGTGACCTGGACCTAGTCTGGGGACCCTCTTGGGGCTGCTTCTTCCTGCTTCTCCTCCGTCCCTTGCCAGGGAATCCTAAAAGTCCCACCTCTGTCTCTTAGTATCTCTTTCCGGCCATTAGCCACTGGCAACTTTATTTACCAATTAAAATCAATTAATTGGGGGCAGGGTCCCTCATTCTTACATGTAGGACACTGCAAACAGGTTTTTTAGAAACTTACTTAGCAAGAGAATACAAGCAGCTACAATAACCCAGGATTGTGCCTCCAGTGACTTGTTTCTTCCAGCTAGACCCCAGCTCCTGAAGTTTCTAGAATATCACCTAAAAACCTGGGCTTTAATAAATGAGTTCACAGGAATATGTTTCGTCTCAAATAATATTAAGTTAGTGCATGATTTGAACAAGTGTGTTCTATAAACCTGTCAATTAGACATATCAAATATCTTTATGCTACTCAGTATGTAACGCATTTCCCATATTAATTTCTCATATAAATCATACACGATAAGAACCATAAATAACCAGCCTATTGTTTCCAAATGGAAAGTGTTGAATACCCATGTTTGGCAATAACCAGGGCTTGAACCATTGTACGCTTGGCTCCAGAACCCATTACCTATGTTTCCTATGAGTAATCTAGTTTTTTCCTCTATACTCTTGGTCTCCTTGAATTCGAGACTTTTATCAGTAGACATGTTATCTAAGCACCTCTACCCAGGCCCACACAAAGCCACACATCTATCACTTTGGACTTCTGGACTATTTTATACAGCTATTCCTGTATCAGTCCATTAGCATGAGTGATCCCAGAGGGCAGAGACCATTTTTGAAGAAGAAATTTGTCTCTGGACCTTATTGGTGTTTCAGGAGACATTGGGACATTTTACTACGGGAACAAATCTACCTATGGAGATGTCACCTCTCAAGTCAGCTCTAACATCCGCTGCCTACTATAGCCCTGCAGTGAGCCACCTATCCTGCAAAGTGCACATGAATCTGTAGAAAGTTTTTCTCCTCAAGAAGGATCTAATTGTCTCTCTCTTGTTTGCATAGATTTTTACACATCCATATCCAGGAGGATTTGGCTCAATGTATATATGTTGTTATAGCTTCTCTATACAAGTGTTAGTCCATAAAACAACCTGTTTATATATAATATTGCCCCAGTAAGGCATATTGCCTTTCCTTTAGATTTTTATTATATCTCCATAAAAAGATTCCATGCATTTGACTTGCAAATGAAATCAAAGATTCTCTTTTAGTTTGTAAAGCAAAGAAGCTATTTTTAAAGGTACTTTGTTTTAAAGGCAGTTTACTCTTCTAGGACAGAGTAAGTGACTTGTTTTATGTGTTGAATCTCACTTTTCCGTCTTGCCCTGAAGCTATTTGTTAGGTAGTAAACTACTCTGGGGTTTGACTGTGCCAATTTTAACACAATTGACAGTATTGAGAGTCCTATGGACAGCAGAAGCCTTTACCACACTGGCCTACTGTCTGCAGAGGATCCTGTGCTGATTTCATTGCTAGCTTTCTGCCATGAGGGCTGTTTGCCTCCAAGATATTTCACTGCATGGGCAGGTAAGATATTTTCTTGACAGGAGGCCAAGCAAGCCAAGTATATGATTCAATTTCCTAGGAGGAAAAAAAAAATCTTCGCATTTGTTACTTCTATTTGTGTCATGGATATGAAAGATTTATTTGTTTTTTAATCAAAGGATATTTTATAATTTATGGAAGGGAGTATATCCATTTATTATCTTGCACTAGACAATTTATTTATAAAATTGTTACTAGCTCATACATTGGGCCAATATTCCCTTCCACTAAGGAGAGATGAGCATAAGATAGGTTGTAAACTCATAAGACCTTCTCCCTCCTGTCTCTCTCTAAGAAGAAAGAGATGTTATTCCTGTCACCTGACAAGAAGCAAATTCTCCACACAGAAACTAGAGCAGGCTGTCATATCGAAGCAGAACGGCCATGCCATTTCTGGGTGTAGTTCTCTGGTCCACCATCTCAAACATTTCATTAACCCCTGTCCCTGGTCATACTTTGCAACAAGGGCACTAGGCACACATTGTTTCTAGGAGTTTGATTCAGACTCTCTTAAAACACCTCTTCTCTTGAATAACTAATTTTCTCCAAGAAGTAATAAGCTTCCTGAAGACAAAAACAAATTTTCTACTTTGAAAAACTTCCCACCTCCTTTAGGTTCACAACCTAGACCCAAATGATCTGTCCAAATATTCACTTTATTAAGATAAAGTTCTTCACAAGACATGGGGAAAAAAAAGCAACACTTGTCATCCCAGTACTCAGGAGGTGGAAGCACATGGAACCGAAATCCTCAACATCCCAGACTACAAAGTTCAAGGTCAGCATCAGCTACATAGAGAAAGAAGTAAAATATAGTGTTTAAAAGGTCCTTATTAGCCTAAGGATTTGAATTATGGGTGCAAATGACAAGACACAAGGTAACATGAAAGATATTACTTCAGTGTGTCCTGTAGGGCACAAGCCAATGAAAGCATTGTATTAGGCAGATGCTATGGTCTAAGAAAATTCCGTGGACGCACCTTTATGGGTCATTTAAAGTCCAAAGAAATCAAGAAGGTAACAGATTCAAAGACATCGTGGGCAAGAGTACTTACTTTTCTTATAGATCAGAACACAGTTTGGTTTTTAAAACCAGTGTTAGGTGGCTCACAAATCCAACTTCAGGGAATCTGGTATATGCTTTACCTCCCCATGATACAAATACACCCATACAGAAGGAAAGGCCATTAATAAAAGTATGTAAATCTGGAAAAAAAGAGGTGAATGGCATCTCGGGAACGACATGTTTGATCTCTGCTCTTGACCCACATGCACACATATGCACACAGAGATGCACACACCACCTGTACAAACACACAAGCCTATAGCCACACACTCAAATATACATGAAAAAGTACATATAACAAGGAGACTTTAAGGAACACTGACAATCAGTGATTGAATAGAAGAAATAACAAATATAAATTGGTTTGAATTTGTATAAAGGAGAAATCCATACATTAATCAAATACACACACACACACACACACAGAGAGAGAGAGAGAGAGAGAGA
>JADRCD010177350.1:17653-37049 GCA_019843815.1 Montemys delectorum
GAGAGAGAGAGAGAGAGAGAGAGAGAGAGAGAGAGAGAGCGCTCACATACAGATGCTGTGATTGAGAAAATCCAGTGTCTTCTTGAACCGTGAAGAAACCATTTCTTCCATGTTGGGATGAAATTTGTATGCACTATGTGAGGATTTCTTTGCATTATTCAAATATATGTGGGTTTCTATACCAGCAGAGAGCTGAGTATGGTCTGAGATGTTGGTATTTTTATTTTTATGGATCATCATGTGCCTGAGTATTTTGTAAACATTCTTCTCCACCGCCCTTGACTGGCTTAATAAAGAGATGACTGGCCTACACCTGAGGCAGGGGACGAAAGCCAGGAAGCACTTCAGGCCAAAGAAGGAACTCTGGGGAACTGAGAGGCGGGTGGGTTGCCAGCTACTTACAGAGGAAGTCAGACAAACTGGGACTAAGCAAGAGATAAGAGGCCATGTGGAAAACATGGACTAGAATTAATGGGTTAATTCAGTTATAGAAGCTAATTTGGAGCGAGCTAAGGTCTCAACTTTCATAAATAAATATAAGTTTCAGTGTCATTATTCAGGTGCTGTCAGGTCAGAGAGAGTCTAGCGATACTCACAGATATGATGCATTTCTCAGAAGACCACTAGCCCCAGGGCCTGGGATCTCATACTAGTACTAAAATGATTAAGCATTTTAATCCAGACTGCCTACCCTGAGACCATGTATTCCAATAAAGTCTGCAAACATCGAATGGAGCCCTGCTATGTGCATACGTCTGCACTAACTTTAGTATTACTGGCAGGTAGGGAAGGCTTTTAGTTCCTTAAGGGGGG
Source organism: Montemys delectorum (assembly GCA_019843815.1). Taxonomy (NCBI): domain Eukaryota; kingdom Metazoa; phylum Chordata; class Mammalia; order Rodentia; family Muridae; genus Montemys; species Montemys delectorum. The sequence continues at coordinate 18,467 of JADRCD010177350.1, forward strand.
AAAACAACTCATGAAATGGGACATAAGGGAAATAATGACTAAATAATGTTCATCAATAGGCCACTAAATGAGTTGGTCATACTGAATCCCACCTACGGATAATGCAGATGTACCAATAACCACTCAAATGTGTGGGCATCCCCTCCCTCTGTAGGAAATACCTGTTCCACATAACTGGTTATCTGGGTGACTTAGTCTGCGAGGCCTCAGCATGAGTTAGTTATATATGTGGCCAATAACTCACTTTGCATACTGTCACGGAACCCTGGTTGTATAATTGCATGTATTCATTCCCCACTCTGTCTGATATCATAGTGAACATCATCAATCTTAAAGGAACAGGATGATGCCAAGAAAATGTTAGAGATGATCTGAAGCAGCGATTCAGTCCCACCATATGTGGGTTCATCCCTATTTCAGGATGAGAGACAGGAAAGCTAAGAAATGGTCTGAAGAGGCTAAGGTTGGGATGGGGTGGTGAGAAGCAGCTTTCTTACTAACTAGCCTCCTTTGAAATTTGTTCCAATGCAGAGTTTTGAGGTTTTAGGCTTTCCTTTCTTGGAGTGGGAGTGGTTTGATTTGTTCTGGTTTCTTTTGTTTTGTTTTGTTTTGTTTTTTGTTTGTTTGTTTGTTTTTTGTTTGGTTTTATTTTCTCAGAATCCAAGGGAAAGCCAAACTCCCACCTTCTATGCTTTTTGTTTCTCACAGACTCTCATCAGACAGTCAGGGAGGTTTGTCTGTGCTGCCAGGGATCCTGTCTTTAGAGAAGCTGTCTTGAGGATCATTAACTTAGGATAAATGTACATTGTTTGTGTATATTTCTTGGTCTGCAAATGCTAATTGAACTCTTGAGTATCACCAGGCAGAATAGCCACCCTTCATCTCTACCAATGCATGCTGGAGTCTTCGGGGGCCCAGGGATCTGCCTACCAGTGTTTGGTTTGACTTTCTTTTTGAAAACTCTATGCAGAGGACTATAAATATGAATGGGACAGATCTTCAAGAAGAAAGGAGAGGAGAGAAAAAGGAGAGAAGAGTATGAAGAAGAAGAGGAAGCAAAGAAATAGATGAAAAGAGAGTGAAGAGCGCGAAAAAGATGATAAAATATACAAAGAGGAGTGGGAAGGAAGGTGGGAAAGGAGGGAGAGAAAGAGAGGAGAGGCAGAGAAAGGAGAGGAGGACAGTGAGGAAAACGAAGACCGTTCCTGTTCCCCAATCAATTCTTTGTCACTTTATTGGATATGAAATATCATTGTCACAAAATAATTTGTGTTTGTTATTTTCAAAATTATTCTTGATAATCCTCTATAGGTCCTATCTATATGAAACTTGTAAACAAATAGAAAAGTGAATAAAGACAACAATTAGCATTAAGAAGATTCATGTGTAGAAGTTTTCATCTTTCCATAGTCTTTCAATGCTATTTCAGTTTTACAAATATTTTTTCTTATACAAATGAAACATTGAAAACTTGAATAATTTGATTAAGTTTGCATATATGACACATTTTATACTCTGAATGAAACATAACCCCATTGATCTATATCATGGTACATGTTCATATTTGAAAGCTTTTTATAAATGCAAGTAATCTGTGAGGCAGTGCATGCTGGTTCACAGGAACACATCCCCTGAGAATGTGCATAAAAGTTAAAGTAAATTACCTACTGTCCCCCTGGCATGCTTGTGAAGGGGCAACCTTAGCTATAACTAAGAGCACTGAGTCTAGCAGGAGCCCTATTTACCAATAAGTTCCACAGAAGTTAAAGCAGACACAAGCTCAGGAGCATTTTTCCCAGATGAGAAATCTACGGTCAAGGCTAATAGACAATTTCACTAGGCTGTATACAGTCAGTGGCAAGGCCGCATCTCCTAAATTCCACTCTAAAAAGCCCTCCCACATCTAGCACTGTATTTAAACATCAATTGTACAAATTGAATGTAAGGCAACTAAACATATTTACTATCTACGACAAAATGAGACTCAATCAGAGAGTTCGGACTAACTTTTAGCCCAGAAGGAAGGTAGAGACAAATCATTTTTGTTATCACAAACCTCTGTCAGAAGCACCATTCACCTTAAAATGTGCTTAGGAATTATTAATATCCTCTAGGCATCCTGATTGCCCCAGCTTTCTGAAGCTAAGATGTTGCAGGGGTGCCTCCGTGCCTTTGATCACAGGCAATCAAAGGAGATTTGGTTTAGCTTCCAGGGAGACTTTGTTGCCTAAAAAGTCAGAACACTGCCAAGCAACAAAAACCTTTACAAAACCCCCTTGCATCCTTCACTCCAAATCAAAGAGTAAAAGAAGGCTGTTGTCCGCCCTCAGAGGCACGTGGCTTTAATTCTCAGATCTGCATTTTTCTCCCCTGTCTGTACCAGGTAATTATCAGAAAGCCTATGTAAAGAGTGTCACCTGTCCCTTGTTCTTTACTGACTCTAACTTTCCTGTTCTTAACAAGGACAGGAGCCACTCTGCCCATGAGTGGGTTGGGCAGTTGGAATTATCATGTATGTTAGTGTTCTGGTGGACCCGGAAGACAATTTTTTTTTCCAAGTAGATACTTTAGCAATGGATTATAAGTGCTTTGTCACTACTTTGACTGGCAAAGCTGGGGATCATTAAATCATTGTACATAAAACTTTGCCCAGGATCACCCAAGCCAGTCATGAGTCTGGCCAGATTTATGGAGAATAAAGGAAGTCCTCATTCATTTGGTGTGTTTCTTCAGTTTAGAAAGCTGAGTTTGGATACCTATTTATGTCACTCAAGAAAGTCCAAAATTCTAAAAGCCTAGAGGAATGGTGTGGATTGACAAAAATGGCTAAGAAAAGAGAACTCCCAGGTAGCAAGAGGCAGAGCCTCAGTGTCACCTCCGCTCCTGTGACTCTCTTGGCTCCCAGATATCTCCAAAGATATGGACTTCCTCCTACATGAGATATTTGGGAGCTGATCCTCTGAAATTTGACTGAGGAAAGATTAAGCAAACAATCTCTCTTCTGTCTTCATAGGATAGTTGAAGTTTTCATAGTACAGCTGAACTCTTACTGGAAATCTGAAGATATACTTCTCAGTGCTACATAAAATAACAGGTAGCTAAATCCAGGAACCTATAAGAATAACATTAGGACATTTAGTATTTTAATTTTCTACCCAGGGCTCATCAAAAGGATATAAGAAATGTGCAGGTCATATGTTTATTTTATTAATTAATAGTATAAAAGATTAATCATGCTGAAAGTTTGTTGTAGAAAAGAGTTAATCCAATGTTTAAAAAGGCAGTGATAAATAATAAAACATTTCCTCCCTGGTCTATTGAAGGTTGGTCATGACTAAGATTCAGATGCCATCTACAACTGGTTCTAACATTCCTCATCTTCTCCCCAGGAGTGGCTCACAAAGCTTGACCATACAGGAAGCTAGATCACAGTTGAAGATTTTCTTAATGGCTTTGAAGAATAAACATAGCAAGAATAGGGGACACTAACAGAATATGTGTGAAGGTTGGGGTAAGGGTGGAGGTGGACATTCTCTCAGAAGGATGTCCTTGCTAGTGGGAGGAGATGACTTTAAATGGCATGAGCTACCTTTCTTGGAAATTCTTTGCTGATTTCCTTCACTGCTATGCAGACAACCCTTGAGAATGCTCACTTTCTTGGTATGCTAATAAGTCCAGGCAGGCTGCAATCAAGCCTTGATGCCATGGGAATACTGTTGTTGTTTTAAGGAAACGGATTCACCACTTTTATTTAATACTTTGGCCCACAGCTTAACTCTAAGGAACCATTTTATTTCAAAAACTATGAATTTCTTTGCTGATACCTTATAGTGTCCCACAAAGAAAGACAAAAACAAAATAAAATGATTTTGTGGTACAGGATTGCAAGTTTATTGTAAATGTGTACCATATAGTTTTCAGTCTGGAATGTGGGAAATGGCTATACCTCTTCCTCTTGCTTAATTTATGTTAATAATAATAATAATAATGATAATAATAATAGTAATAATAATAATAATAAAAAGCCTGAATACATACACATTAAACCCACTGGCTAATACCTTGAATATAAGGGAAAGAGAGCACGCTGACTGATCTCTCTGCTCCCTCATCTTTTCCTGCTAATTTTAGCTTCATGGTGGCTCACAGCCATCTATAACTCCAGTCACAGGAGAGCCAATGACCTGATCTGACCTCTATGGGCCCCAAGCATGAATGTGTTACTACACACATATATGGAGGAAAAACTTCCACACAAATAAGTAAGTAAATAAATATTCTAAAGTGGAGAATAAAACAATACAAAGCAGAGGATTACCAACTATAGTCTACATATGCCTTTAGAGTTACAGTGAGTTTCTTGTAAGTAATACATAGTTGAGTCTTCTATTTGTCTTTCTATGCTTTTAATTCATTCAGTCATTTCATGACATTTAATCAGAAAATGAAAACTCTTATGAGGTAAATATCGTAAGATAAGTTCTTCTAACAGCCGTTTTATAATCCGTTTTCTGGCTTACTGTACTTACTCTGTCTTTTACAGTCTTCAGTGTGGGTAGGTAATTTACTGTAGCAGCAAGCTTTAGCTGCTCACTCATTCACTTTGCTTTGTCCAATAGATAATGTTCTTTGTGCTTTCCATAATGCTTAAACAGACACCTTTTGATTATAACAAGCTGTTTGAACGTGATAGAAGCAGATAACATTATCAAAAAACAAGAAGAAAGAAAAATACTCACAAAATATCACTTTCTGTCTAATGTCTTTTACACTGTCTTTCTCAGTGTATTAATGATGCCCCTTTTAATTTTTAAAGTATACTAAAAGAGTGGAGAGCGCATGCAGAGTGTTAGGGCATATTGGCTAGATCTGAAGTTACTTTTTCTGATTTGTTCTTCAAATCACAAGTTTCTCTTTCGGCTTAAGCATTTCCTGCAGGGAAGATCTGTTGAGTGTATATTGTTCCAGCTTTCATTAGTCTGGGAATATTTTGTCTTTTCTTTATTTCTAAAGGATGTGTTCTCTCAATACAATATTCTGGGTAGCAGGTTTTTATTTCCTTTGGTAGCATGAGAACTCTCATATCACTCTTAGCTAGTCTCTAAGTTTTCTGCTAAAATGTCTGTTGTCAAGATGACTGATGCTTCAATGTGTTTCTTTCCTAGTACTGCATTGAAATTCATATTTTATCCTTTACCTTTGAAGTCATGACCATATGTCTTGCAGTAGTTAGTCCTGGCTGAGTTCTACCTGACTGGAAACCTTTGACCTTTCCATCCTAGTTATTTGTATCCATCTCTAGATTTGTGAAATTTTCAGTTGTGTTTTTTAATAAGCTTTTTTTCTCCTTGCCATTCTCATGTCTCTCTCTAATATATTGCAACCAACATATTTTCTATTTTATGTTTTCTCAAAGTTCCCAAAAGGGTTACTCCTCCCTCTTCATTGTTCTTTATCCTATAACAACATGTACAGTCAAATGATCTGTCTTCTCCTTTTTCTATTCTGCCACTGGTGCCGCTTGTCAGGCATTTGCTTAGTGCACATTCCATCTCATGGATTTCTGTTTGGTTGATTGAAATTGCTTCCTTCTCAATATTGAGTTCTCTCCAGGATATTGAATCACATTCTTATAAGCTCAGAACTTACAGTTTTGTTTTCTTTTTAAAAAATTTTTTTATTTTATTTTTTATTCACTGTATATTCTGCTCACTGACACCCTCTCACTCACCCCCTCCCACAATCCTTCTCCTACTCCCTCCTTCTCCTCTGAGCAGGTGGGGGCCCCTCTGAGTATGCCCCTACCCGGGCACTTCAAGTCTCTGTGGAGATAGGTGCTTCCTTTCTCACTCAGGCCAAACAAGGCAGCCTGGCTAGAAGAACATACCCCACCCCACTTACAGGCAAAGGCTTTTGGGATAGTCGCTGCTCCAGTGGTTTGAGATCCACATGAAGACCAAGCTACACATCTGCTACATATGTATGGAGAGGCTTAGGTCCAGCCCTATATGTTCTTTGGTTGGTGGCTCAGAGGCTGAGAGCCCCAACAATCCAGGGTAGTTTACTCTGTTGGTCTTCCTGTGGAGTTCCTATTCCCCTTCAGGGACTGCAATCCTTCCTCCTACTCTTCCATAAGAGTCCTCAAGCTCCATCCACTGTTAGGTTGTGGGTGTGTATATCTGTCTGAGTCAGCTGCTGGAGACTCTCAGAGGACATGTTCCTGTCTGCAAGCATAACAGTGTATCATTAATACTGTCAGGGATTGATGCTTGCCCGTAGGATGGGTCTGAACTTGGGTTGGTTATTGGTTGGCCATTCCTTCAGTCTCTATTCCATCCCCTGTGCCTTCACTTCTTGTAAACAGGATAAATTTTTGGTCAAAAATTTTGTGGGTGGATTGTTTCCCTATCACTCCGCTGGGGTTCCTTCCCAGCTACAGGAGGAGGCCTCTTCAGGTTCCATATTCCCAATGTCTCATCCCAGTCTCTGTCTCATCTATTGGGTTCATAGTCTGGCTTTGTTTGTATCTATCTTTATCTTTTTAGAAATTACAAGTAAACTAATGATTATCTCTGAACCTATGTTTGTTCATGGTATCTCATTACACACTAGATGGCACTTAAGTCAATGATTACCTAAATCACTTATTAATATATTGATATTATTGTAATACTTAAAAAAAGTCTCATGCTTTCCAAAATCTTCAGTCAATATAAATCTATTTGAGTATGAACTAGTACTTAAAAAGGTTAGCCTTTTCACTGTAAACCTATTTGTGTGATTAGAGTAGCCAAACAACTATGATAGGCCCAGGCAACTCGCCCACAGTCATTTACTTATGGTCAGATACTATGATATCTGCCAAATTCTGACAGACTCACCATAAAAAGGCCAACCCCCTTTATTCCCAATATAGGAATGCTATTGCGCCTACAATCCACCAAGACAGGTATATCACAAGGTCCACATTTGCCTGGTGGTACAGCTATTCTGGGCTACAAACCAGACCTGGGAAATTCTGGCTCCAACAAAAGTCTAATATTCTGGTACATCGTGTGTCCACATGACAATGGGAGTACTCTACAGACTCTGTTTATAGGCTCTGGCCTGAGAACAGGGGTCAGCATAATCTATCCAGAGTTATGTTTTACCAACCAGCAGCTGAAATTCCAAGGCAAAGTCCTGTCTTAGTTTTCTACCCTACACCTACTATATGAAATGTTATTTGATACTATGATGCTCAAGGTTGTTTTGGGAATGGTAGCATCAGTCCTTTGGCTACTGTGGCCAATATTAAACTATGTCAAAGCCATGATTAAGCTGTTTCATGTTGAATATTATAGCCCAGTCTAGAAGAACTGGCTCAGGCCCACTCCAAATTGTCAATGAGGTAAGCTAAAAATTTGATTTGTACCACTGTTACATAGGTCCCCATTTTGTATAGAGAAGGGACCAAAGACCCCATCTGTTAGCACTGGGCTGGAAATATAAATCTTTGGTTTTCTTTTTGCTGTATCCTGACAAAATAGGTCTGAAACTGAGTTCTAAGACAAAGTCATGTACTACTTGCCAGTTGGTTGAAATCTTATTCCTTCCCATCCTATATGAGACTAGGAGAAGAATGATGATACCATTCCTCAGTGTAGCTAATGCAGGTCAGCTAGCTGGCTCCATCTCAGGGTATTGAGGTAGGAGTCACAGGATGATGTCAAACTCCTGATTTCACTGTTCCAACTCAATATTTGAAGTTAGAGCCTGGGATTACCTTAGTCTTCCCTATCCCTGCCCAAAGATATCTCTGCACATGAGTTGCACCTCAGTAATGGGGTGATACAATCAGTTCTTTTCAAGAAATACTTTCTTCCTTTACTAAACTGAGACTCTAGTCTCTTCCCTGGAGTCCACAGCTCTTGTGAAGGTTGCTGGGTGCACGAGGAACTGTCTACACTGCTGTTTCAGCAAGATGATCATTGCAGACTCTTACTCACTGGCATCTTATCTTATTCCAGCTCTCTGGAGAAGCTAGATTTTATTTTTTAAAAAGTAGTACATGGGAAAAAATTGATTTACCATTTGGAAAAATATAAACTTGAATTCTCTGCATATCTAAAATTAAATCCAAAATGTGTAAGACAATGAAATAATATAGTAACTAGAAGAAAGAGTGAGTGAACATCAGTATAAGAGCCAACGATGCCAATGAAACACTGAGTAAAAACACTTAAATGTTGTGTGGGAAAAAGCAAATTCTGTATAAAATTAATCTACAAAATAATTTTTGGTTTCTGTGTTTACCGAGCACAGCAGTCGGGCTTCTCAGTCAGTCCTGGCATGTGTTCAGCAGTCGGGCTTCTCAGTCAGTCCTGGCATGTGTTCAGCAGGGCTGGGCCCCTTTTCTCCCAGGTTGCCATTAAACATCTTTTGGGTGAGTCAGTGATTAAAAAACCCTATCCTGGTCTAGAGAAATGAATGCTGCACGGGAACATCTGTTCACTGTACCCCAGATGCAGCACTTCTCATCCTCGGAGCATTTCTATCTGCCTTTCCTCCCTCTCCCTTGGTACTTAATTCCACACTTACTGCATTTTTTTAAAATAAAAACATGAAACTCCATACCAAAGACATGCAGTATGAATTTGGGAAAATTACATGATGAAAACCTTTCTTCCTTCTAATTCTTTTTTAACAGTGAAAAACTTAAACACAATAATGTTCACATGAATGACTCTATTTTCATTTAAGGGAATCTTGTATCCAAAGAGCTTACAGAAGTAGGAAAATCTTTGTCAGAGTTTCCCTAAACTCATTTATTTTTATTTAGGAACATATGGTTGAGATTCTTTATTGACATAATACCAGGGAATTAATTTTGATATGTCACTATAAATGAGACCACTGTGCTATATCCATAGTTAAATATTCACCAACATCACTCACTGCTTTCGCTGATTATGTTCTCTTCCATAGCAAAAGCCTGGAAAGTGATACCAGACAGTCTCCTAATGATAGAACAACATAAGAAATTATATGAGGATCCAAGAATTTGTCAAATGAAATAATAGCAACAAACAATTTTCCACCTCTGTAAACATGAAAGATCGCTGATGAGATTTTAACACTAAAACAAATAAATTATTATTGGGTAAGTTAAAATATGACAACTCAATAAAAAGTGCCAAGATTCAACAACTCAACTCAAATAGCAAGCTCTGAAACTTCGTATGAAATTAATAATATGAGTCCCACAAGAGCCAGAGGAAGCTCCACTCCCAGGCACTATAACAAGCCCAGGATCATAGGATTAGAGATGAGGGGAGATATGTCTGTTCCAACACCAGGAGTAACTTTGACCAACAGGACCCAGGCACACAGGAACTCCACCAATTCAGTGGCATGGGTACCTTCCAGTCTGCCTGGGCCAGTGTTCTTGAGCAGACCTTGGGCACAAACTCCTCAGCAAGTCCCATAATACCCAGAGGAAGCTCTACTGCCAGGTGCTCTAACGGGCCCACGATCACAGGATCACAGGATACCAGAATCACAGGATCACAGAGACAGCTGGACTCTGAGGAGTTCTGACACAACCAGGATCACAGGAAGGACAGGCTCCAATCAGATGTAACCAGGGCAGATAGCACTAGGGATAATCAGATGGCTGGAGGCAAGCGTTAAGAACAGAAGCAACAAACACCAAGGTTACTTGGCATCATCAGAACCCAATTTTCCCACCATAGCAAGTCCTGGAAATACCATCTCACAGGAAAAGCAAGATTCAGATCTAAAATCACTTCTCATAATGATAATAGAGGACTTTAAGGAGGTCAAAAATAACTCCCTCAAAGAAATACAGGAGAACACAGGTAAACAGCTTGAAGCTCTTAAAAAAGAAACACAAAAATTTGGAGGGGAACCTGGGAAAGGAAAAATTTACATGTAAATAAAGAAAATATCTAATTAAAAAAAAAAAAAAGAACTACAGGAAAAGACAATCAAACAGGCAAAGGAAATGAACAAAACTATCCAGAATCTAAAAATGGAAATAGAAACAATAAAGAAATCACAAAGGGAGATAGCCCTGAAGTTAGAAAACCTAGGAAAGAGATCAGAAGTCATAGATGCATGCATCACCAACAGAATACAAGCGATTGAAGAGAGAATCTCAGGTGCAGAAGATAACACAGAAAACATTGACACAACAGTCAAAGAAAATGCAAAAAGCAAAAAGCTCCTAACCAAAACATCCAGGAAATCCAGGACACAATGAGAAGTTCAAACCTTAAGATAATATGGATAGAAAAGAGTGAAGATTCAGAACTTAAAGGGCCAGTAAATATCTTCAACAAAATTATAGAAGAAAATTTCCCTAACCTAAAGAAAGAGATGCCCATGAACATACAAGAAGCCTACAGAATTCCAAATAGACTGGGCCAGAAAAGAAATCCCTCCCGGCACATAATAATCAAAATACCGAATTCACTAAACAAAGAAAGAATTTTAAATGCAGTAAGGGGAAAAGGACAAGTAACATATAAAGGCATGCCTATCAGAATTACACCAGACTTCTCACCAGAGACTATGAAAGCTAGAAGATCCTGGGCAGATGTCATACAGACCCTAAGAGAACACAAATGCCAGCCCAGGCTACTATACCCAGCAAAACTCTCAATTACCATAGATGGAGAAAACAAGATATTCCATGACAAAACCAAATTTACACAATATCTTTCCACAATCCAGCCCTACAAAGGATAATAGATGGAAAACATCAACATAAGGAGGAAAACTACACCCTAGAAGAAGCAAGAAAGTAATCTTTCAACAAACCCACACAAACCTAATTCCACCTCTTACAACAAAAATAACAGGAAGTAACAATTACTTTTCCATAATATCTCTTAACATGAAAATTAATACTACAACATATCCTACTAGATTGAAATTCAAAAATATGAGGAATTAGAAATTCATTGGTTCTCATCCAATGGTCTCTCTAATTTGGTGATTGGAGAAATAGATCCAATATTGTACAATCCATATATACTTTCTGCTTGTTTGTACATGGCAATGTCTTGTACCACATAATGGTTTTAAAATCAGGCTTCTCCTATCTCAGGCTCTCTATGAATAGGATTGTTTATTTGATGTTTTTACACTATACTATAGTTTTCAGAACAGCTTACATATTTCAAAATTATTTATACAACCAAAAGAAATGTAGACAATTAATTTGGGAGGTGGCTTGTAAGGGAACAACAAAGAGTAAGACTGAATGTTTTGCTTGATATTTATAATTATTATATCAATTTTGAAGAAGAGGGCTTTATAAATTACTCTTTCTCTGAGATGAATGCTTTTCCAAATTATCACAGCCAATGAACCAGGTTCTTACCCTCACCTAATGTCTGTGCCACCCTCTAAGCAGAAACATTGTTCATTGAAAGAGTTGGTGAATGACTTCATGGATAGACCATCTTAATACACACACCATTTCTTAAATGAATTTAACCTGTTCCCTGTGGGCTGAGAATGAAGACAATCACTCAAGTCAAATAGCTTTGACCATAGCAGGAAATCTGTATCCAAAAATTGTGCCTACAATTCATTCTTTGGTGCAGCAGAACTGTCAATTCTTAGCTTAGCTACTATGGAGGTAAAATCCTTTGGTGATGCAAGGGACATTGAAGTACAGCCTTATTACAATGAACTCCAATGTCTAAAAATTGTTCTTATTTTGGATTTGTACCACAGTAAGAGCCAAGATTTTAAACTCTACTAAAAAAAAACCAAACAAACAAAAAGACTTTATATATGTTCATTAAAAAATTAATAGTGATATATTATTTTAAAATATCATACAGTTAATATGTTTGTAGTTATTTAAAATTTATGTTGAAAAAAACGTATGTATTTTCAGTATTTTTTTCTTTTTTCTTTTTTTTTGCTTTTTTGCTGTAGACAAGCATCTACATAAGACTGTTCAATTGATTATTGTTTATATCAAACAACTTTTATAATACTAATTTTTATTGTTACAATATTTTATAAATTTTAAAGAATATGATAAAATAGAAAACAAAAGTTATGGGGGTCTCTGGGAAGAGTTGTGATACAAAAGGGAAAGAAGAATGTGATGTAATTCTACTTACTTAAAATATGTTTTTAAATGTTAACAAATTCAGATAAATTGAAATCTTGTAACTTTTCTCATCATAATGCAATAAAATTTAAATCAATAAAAATAATAATAAAAGATCTAACAATAAATAAATAAAATAAAAAGGAAGTTAATAATATATCAAAACAGCTTCCATATTCTTCAAGAGGTATGTACTTTAGTAGGATTGTATGCTCTTAAATATGATTTTAAATTAACATCTCTTATGATTGTTGGGCTGACGAGGTGTTGCTGGCCATTACTGCTAAGATACAGAGAGATGCAGAATTGTGAACCTGTGAAAGACGTAACTTCAAAGGGGACTTTGCATTGGATGTGTATTATCAAAGTGCTTCAGTGCACCATAAAGTTGACTATTATCCAGCAACAAAAGACAGTAGAAATTCATTGACGTAACCATGAGGTAATGATAGAGATCATCCAGTGAGATAATGAAGTCTGGTGAGTTTATTCCTGAATAAGTGCAAGGCCAATTGGCAACAAGGTGAAAGGGGGTCAAAGAAAGCATTTTACTTGTTATGACTTGCAACAAATAAAGAGAATCCCGAGGGTAAGTCAAAAAGGAGTATGTTTCTGAGCAAAGCACCTGTGGAATTTTGTTTGAGCTTGCTGTGAGTTTATTCTGAAAGGTAATTTCATTTCAACTTCTTTGACATGAATCTGCATGGATTCCTAGCATCAAGCTGTCCTTAGCTACAAGGCCCCATAAATCTTATGTGAGTGATTGTTTGTGTGACTATTCCTAATTTTGGGATCTAGTCTTGATGAACTGTATACTAATAAAAATTTAACAGTCATGGGCTAAGGATGTGGCTTAGTGGGTAAAGTGCCTGCCCCAAAGGTTTTAAGAGTCAAACACTACGATAGCCATGATCTAGCCTCAAAGTGGCAGAGCATTGGAAAAGATAGTCACCAACTACAGCACAGTGGGGGTTCTGTAGGAAGAGACAAACCTCTTGTTCCCAAAATGCCTAGAGAGATACACCATTGTGTCCATAATGGCAGTCGTAATGAGGCCTTGTGGGGAGAGACAGGGACACAGGATAAAGCGCTTTTGAGGGGATAGGTAAGCTTCATACCTTGTGATCTAGCATAACCTATCCTAGTGTAGATGTTAGATGTCAGGAAGGCACTGATAAAAGTAAAGTTATAAACTAGTCCTTAATCTAAGTATGGGAGGGTTCACTTGACACAGCTTCAAGTGAGAAAGAGCGTGAACTACACTCTTTCTAAGAACTATAAGACCACTGCTTGTTTTATCAACTCTGTCCACCGAGAGAGGGTTCTGCTTTGTGTGGCCTGACTTCTAGGAAATGGAGAAAGGCGGTCAGAGGGTCTGTAACCTAACACTACTTAGCCCGTCATGCCGGACTGACATTTCTCAAGTAATTAAATGGCATGGCTATAAAACAAAATTCTTTTTATTTCCATCTCCCTGTGTATCTAACAAGATTTCTGAGCTCTCGCTTATGAGGATTGCAAAGGCTAAATTAAGAAAACAAGGACTGTAGGAATGTGTGTGGTGATAAGCACATGAATCCTGTGTGAGCAATTGCTTCTGTTACTATGTCTATTTTATTTATGTGCTCTTGAAGGGTGTAACCAAAAAAAAATGTAACACTTCCGGGCGAGGACTTGGCTCAGTGGATGAAGTGCTTGCCCCAAAGGCATGAAGGCGCAGAGTTCGAATTTCCAGAATCCATGTACAACAGTTGATGAGCACTGTGGTCTGCCTGTAATCCCAATGCAGGAGACAAAACCAGACAATCCTCAGAATGTGTGGGCTAGCCAGGCTAGCCCAAATTATGAGCTCGGAGCTCACCAGAAAGCTTGCCTCAAAAGGAGGCAGTCAAGAAAAATACTTCATAGCGATTTTAGGCTTCCACATATGTGCACACACATGCACTCAAGACACATGCAGACATACATAATACATGCACATATATGCACATGCATGCCCAAGCGAACTATACCTGCATAAAACAACTGTTTAATTTGTAAGAAGCTTTTAACAAAATGTTTTTGTCACTGAAAACTAAAGCTAATACATGACACAAATAGTTGATGCATATATTTGTGTTCCTGTAGCCATTAACTTCTGGTCAGCTGTGTGGTCTTCCTTCCTTGGCTGCGTCTGCAATGGCTGTCAGCAGTTCTTTTTTATTTACTTATTTATTTTTATTAGATATTTTCTTTATTTACATGTAAATTTTTCCTTTCCCAGGTTCCCCTCCCAAAAACAAACAAACAAACAAAAACAAGAACAAACCCCTTTTGCCTCCCCCCTCCCCATGCCTGCCACCCCACCCTCTCCCACTTATTGGTCCTGCCGTCAGCAGTTATTTCTGTGTAACTTACTAAGGCACACTGTAGGCATCTGTTTTTCCACAATCATATACACTGATTTTTCAAGGAGCGCACAAGTGCTCAACAAAATCAATGTACTACAAATGACATTGTCCCATCAGAAGAGAAACCTGGTGGGAAATAGATACGTTCATTCTCAAAGCCATACTATAGAACCTACAATACACCCCAAACTTATATTTCAGATAACAACTATGCTCAATAAGAGTATTTTCTCAGAATATATAGTGGTTCACTGTGTGGACACTGAAGTAGTTTTGTTCCAGCTCTCCTGAGCTGGAGGGATAAAATATTCACAAGATCCCTACTGTAGGTTGTAAGTTCTGGGCTCACCAGATCCCGGCCATCAATTGCTAACTGCCATGCTGTGGGATGAGCCTATCATGCTCAGATGGACTGGCAAAATCTTCTGTAATACATTGACATAAGACTGTGAGGGAGTGTGTCAGAGAATAAAGCTCACATGTAACTCCAGTGCTGCTTATTTTCAAGATGTGGATGCGTCTGTGGGATAAAGCTCTAACCGATATGCTTGAAACAGTTTCCTTTTCATGCCTTTTTCTGGAACGTTCCCTTTCGATTTTGTCACCCTTGGCTTGGGTCTCCCACTTTGCCAGCCTCCTCTGTCTTTTCATGCTGCCTGAGCATTTCCTTTCCAATATTTTGGCTGAATGTTCAGCTCTGTTAGCAGAAATGCTAAGTGAGTGCTTTGAAGCATCACCCAATAAAATCCAGTTTTAGACAGAGCTCCAATTTCCCCCACCCTCTGGGAAATGAACCTTCAGTTACTTTGTGCTCCAAGCAGAAATGTTAGAGACAGAAATGCTTTGCAGGAATGAGATTTGCCAAAGCCACCAGATGAGTCAATCAAGTGAGGTCTTGCATCGGGTCACCTGTGAAAGGACACTTCTCAGGGAGATCCAATACCTTGAGAAATTTTAAGCACTGCTGGATTTTTTGGATGAAATGGGAGTGATGAGAAAATTCCAAAGGTGCAAATGAGTGTATTGTTTTATAAGTCACGTTTTCTTTGATGAATGATTATGATGTCAGTGAAAGCAATTCTTAAGTTGTGATTTTAATGTATTGAAGACAGAAATTTATAATCTGCTGGTAGAATCAAGCTGTCATCAACCCATACACAACCTGTGGAGGAATTTAAAACAGATTTCTCTCCAATTAGACACAGCCTCACTTAGTAGAACGTGGTCCTTTCTTGGTCAGTTGAGCCCTCTGAACAGTATGCATAGTATAAGTTAGTATATATAATATATATATATATATATACATATATACACATATACATATGTACATATGTATATACACATACTATATATACTAACTTATACTATGCATACTAACAGACATGTCATTATATTACAAGTATGACGATACCTGTATGCCCTCAGTATTTGTCAGTGTTTGCTATGTCTGATGCTTTTTTTTTTAAGGCTTTGAGATAGAACAGTGAATGAAGTAAACTCGTATTATGAAGTCATGTTCTTGCAAAGGAGGCAGAATTAAATAGGAATCTGTAATATAGTTGGTTCAGATCCATGCTATGTGGTACAAGATTTGGGAGGAGAAGCAGAAGCCTAGGGCATCAGAGCATACTATCCCTTACAGAAGCCACTGAGAAAGTAATACTGTGTTGGAGACCAGGCTGTTTCTAGAACATGTAGGTCAGTAGGCAATGCATTGCAGACTGTTGAAGCCGTGTGTGAGGGTGTTTGTGGTGGAGGAAATGTGTCGTCCAGTGGTGGTGGCAATGATGTTGCATGGAAACCTGAATATGTGGGGGATACCTTGAATAACTTTGGAAAGAGGAAACTTGTACTCTAACGCAGGCATTCAAGGGCTATGGTGTATAAAATCAACTAACGTGGTAAGGGGAAGCAAGAGAGAGTGGAGATCCTGCCGAGCAAGGTCAGAAGCTTGGAAGTCTGCTCAAAGATGATTGCCTGAGGTGGCAGCTTTCACCTTCTCTCCTGTAAGTGGACCTCTGCGCATCCATCCAATTATGTACCAGAGCTAATTTGCACTGACATAAAAGTGCCAATCACCAAACTTCAAGAAACTGCAAACTTATAGTGAAACAGCCACCATGAAAACATTAAATTTGTAAGCCTGTAACTCTTAACAAGGGCATATGTATTGATTTACTGGTTGCCCAGACTTAAGAAAGAGATGTTGGAAATCTTAATAGTTCATATTTAACTTAAGAGTTATGTGTTAAAACACTATCTGGCAGTTTCAGTTTAATTGGAAAGACTGTGTAAAAGCAAGAAAAGTTTAACAAAAAGATGACAATTGTAAAATGATGATTAATTGTAATTTGCTGAGAAAAATAATTAACAAATAGGGAAGCAATTCCTGTTGTAAAATCACAAATACATTTATGTAGTAGATAGAATATAGTTGAAAATGCTTGGTCAAGATAAAAAATGTGCATAATCCAGAAGAAGTAATTGTCTACAAGAAATTTAAAACAAATCATATTTTATATTTCAATATAATTTAGTTTAACTACCTATTCTAGTATGCATGGAACTTGTTAGATTCTTATACATATATTACATATATGTACTTATGAAGCTGATTCTTAAGAACTTACCATGATACTGCTGCACAAGGTACATCTATGTTGGTATGTAGATTTTATATACAGTATACATATCAGACATATGATAAATCAAAATTTGGAAAATCCTCAATTTCATGAGAACGTACATTTAGTAGTACCAAACATCGAAGAAACAGCACTGTAGAAGCAACATTCTCTATCAGATGTGACGGCTCACAGGAGTACATGCCCTTCACTCATGTCCTTCATACAAATTAATTCCGGGGCCATGTGCTGCTTAAATGGTAAGGTCGTATTTTCACATGTGTCTTGTTCACCAGGAAAATCAATCACAGATGTCACCCATTACACTTCTATAATTTTGATCTTCTATAACTTACACTCACACAAGACTGGAGCATCACTAAAGGGATATATTAATCTCACAGGATCCCACAGTGCACTGACTCCTTACTAGCCTGTTTCAATGCCTTATTCTACTTCTAGCACATTCTCAGAGGTTTTCCAAGGAGGTAGAGCCAGAACGCTCCCATTCCCTGGAGAATCTTTTTCTTATTTAAATATTCCATTAATAGTTATGAGCTAAAGCCAATTTTATATCTTCCCCAAAATGATGATGATTAGATGTTTGACATTTAGCAAATGAAAGATTTTTCCCCTTTCTTTAAACTATAAATACCGCAGTTAATAAACTACAAAAATTAAAATCAAATACACTCATTACTGAAATCCAACTTAGTTGCTCATTTAGGATGTACCACTGAGACAGAAGCAACCATTAACAAACCACTATTGTGGTCTTTGGATTGAAGTTTCTACTCTCCATGGATAGGAAGGGGAAAACAGGGACAGGAGCCAGTGAGGGCAAAAAAAATCTGACCAGTGGCCATTTACTCCTAAAACCTATGCTGCATTCCTAAAACCTACGGCCCTGTTTTGATAAATTTTGGTTTTTATACTTCATACCTGTGCCTTTCAGTATTTATTTCACAAATCTAAGAATTTTCACCCATGGGAGGGAGACTTTCTTATGATGTAGAACTTTCCATGTCAAAACTGGGGCAGGCCAAGGTGAGCTGGAGTGGCCAGTCACCATACTTTAGGGAAAAAAACCAACTGCAGATTAAGTTATGGATCCCACAGGAAAAGAGGGACAAGTAAGCAAAGCACAGGTTCGGGGCTGGAGAGATGGCCTGGTCAGTAAAATGCTGGCCCGGCAAGCATGTAGACCCGAGTTCAGATCGTCAGCACCCACATAAATGTCCAGGCAGGGTGGTCTGCATCAGTAATTCCATCACTGGGGAGACTGAGATAGGAGGATCCCTTAGGCTGTGGGTTCAGTGAAAAAGCTAATGTCAGAAAATAAGCTATAGAACAACTGAGGAAGATACCTGACATCAACCACTGACTACACACACACACACACACACACACACACACACACACACACACACACA
>JADRCD010177354.1:0-5000 GCA_019843815.1 Montemys delectorum
TGTGTGTGTGTGTGTGTGTGTGTGTGTGTGTTTGTGTGTCTGTGTGTCTGTGTGTGTCTGTGTGTACAGGGTGCAGATACATGTGAATGTGTGTGTACCTGACTGGACAGTTTATGGATTGACACTAAAAATCTTTTACAATTGCTCTCTGTCTAATTTTTAAGAACCTTTATAGAATTTATTCTTTGACAGTTTCATATATGTCTAAAGTAAAATTGGATTACTGTAATACTTTCTCCAATCATCAATTATCAATTAGCCCCCTTCTTACTATTCACACTTTCATATATTCAAATATTCCCCCCCCTTTTTTTTTTTAACTTTTTTTGAGACCCATTGAGTGTAAGCAGGATTGCCTGTATGACCTTGGGTTTAGAAGAGCTCATGAGGCTTCAAGGGATTGTTTCATATCCAGGTAACTTTTTGAGATAGGACTTCTTATTGAGCCTGGAGCTATTGATTTAGCTATGCTGACTGGCCAGAGAGCCCTAGAGATCATCCTGCTTCTACATCTCCAGCCTTAAGGTTGTAGACATACACATGCCAAGCTTTTCATATACGTGCTAGGCACCAAACCCAGGTCTTCATGTTTGTGTGGCAAGCACGTTGCAGACCCAACCACTGCCCTAGCCTTTTTTACTTTCGTTTGATTCTTGTTAGTGCTAATGACATGTTGAATGCTGAAGTGTTTTGTATCTTCAGATTAAGACCCTAGTCATTTGTCCCCTTTTTTCTTCTATTTCCATCTCTTTGACCTCTTAGCTATAGTATTTCTTTTGCTGTTATTTATAATAGCTATCCCATGTAACTGGGATAGTATTTTGAAGTCAAAGCTAGACCTTTGCCTCATGGTTCTTACCATGTACTAGTTAAGATTGTAATACTGTCAGTGGAGCTAGAGAGCACTTCCACTGTGCAAATAAGTCCTACACAATAGAAAATTGCTGACGATCCTAGGTGATACTAACAATTGCTAATCATGGAAAGAGTGCCATGCTAGGCAGACCTGCTGGGTGGCTTGTACACATATTCCTACTTCTTTCCCACAAAAGCCTCCCTGAGCGGTAAGCCATGATGAGGGAGGTTCATACATTGCTTACAGATTCCACTGTTTGCAATTATCAAGTCAGAATTAAAGTAATTTAATTTAAACTCTAGAACTAGAGATCTTTTCCACCAGTCAAAAGGTAAAAAATTCAGGTTCAGGAAAACCAGGGCCAGACTGGATAGATGTTAAAGAAGCTATCACAGAAACAACACCTATATTCCCAAGTGAAATATCATCCTGACATTCCAATACCGTAGACATCACTCTCCTATTGCAGGTATAATTTGATGACATCCCACATCTTTCTTAATCAGATTAGCTAAACCATACAGCATTACTAATTATAATTAGTTGTCTAATCAAGCAGTTGGAATGACCCTACTTGTCTACATGTGTGGCTTATTATCATTAAGATTTATGCACTTCTGACCTTGGATCTCTTTTGCATTTTTCTTCTCCCAGTTGACTTTGAAAGCTGTCCCTTGCTTCTTATAGCTTTGTTCTCAGATTTGGAAAGAGCTTGGCTAAGCCTCCTATTCCACAGAACGACCTAGGTCTTCCTTGGTAGAGTTAAGAATTTTCCAGCCATTGGAGTGTTATAGTTCTATGAGTAGCAATGAATAAATCTGGTTTCTGCTTTTCTTTCTTATTTGTAGTTCTCCAGAAAAAAAAAAAAAAACAAAACAAAACTGTAGACTGTGTGAAACACTCTGGAATGTACATTTCAAGAGAAAGAACCAACTGTAAGTCTGACTTAGTCCTTTCTAGAAATTTGTCTCCTTTAATGTTTTATGTTTGTGAGTCAAGCTCTCTTAGGATGTGAATCCAGGACAAGCTATATTTTAGTTTAGATTAGATTAGTTTAGTTTTTCATTTCTCAGCTATAGTTGTAAGCAAAAGAGAGTACATCTGCCCTGGGATGATTCTCTGAACCTCAACAGATAAGCTTGTCCTGAATCTTTGATCTCCACAGTCTCTATTGCTTCCCTGTAGGTAATAAACCTACCTCATATGATGTGTGTATGTGTGTGTGTGTCCCATCTCTACAGAGGCAGGCAAGTGCCAGAATTGTAGACTAAGATGCAGGAGGCTTAGGTAGTGGCTAGTCTTCATGACTACAGTATGGGATCTCGAATTTCCATGGCAATGTCCCTGGAAGTCTGTGTCTCTTTAAGGTTATTTCTAGAAAGGATTAACTGAGAAAAGGCTACTCACCCTGAATGTCTGCAACAGCATGTCTTGGACTAGGATTGCATGCTGAATGAAGCACAGAAACTAAGCAGAAGCAGTTCTCTTTCTCTCTCTCTCTCTCTCTCTCTCTCTCTCTCTCTCTCTCTCTCTCTTCCTCCCTTCCTCCCTTCCTCCCTCCCTCCCTCTCCTTCTCTCCTTCTTGAGTTTGGATGAGATGTACCCCAACTTGTCAAAACCAATCCTCCCTCCCTCCAGTTGTTTCTCCTTAGGTGTTGAGTCATAGCAGGTTCAAATGTGAACCTTTGTTCTGTGAGCCTGCTTCTCAAGTGTCTTTTCATTGAAATCCTGATTTCTGCCTCATATACTAGCAATGCCATATAATTGAGTTCATGGACTTCTGCCTGATGGGCCTGCTTCTGGCTTTTAAATCCTCAAAAAGGTCTTCAACAGACAGTGGTGACTCACATTTACTGAAGGCAAGAGAGTGGCAATGCAGAATATGGTGCAGTGCTTGGAACAACTAGACTCTTAGTGTTAGTTGTAATCTTAATGTGAAAAATTCATGGCCTCATTTCTTTGTCTTTGTTTACATAAGCCACTTCTCTTACATTTGTTGCATATTTTAATCTCCTCCTTCACTGTTGCAGCTGGGTTAGGGTTAGAAATTAGAAGTTCTATCTAATAGGTAACAATTAGACTATTTGTTAATCTTGCCTTCAAACCTCAGGCTACTACTGCTTCTTTTATTTTATTTTATTTCCCCCAAAGGATTGTCCCCCAAATTATTGGGTTAAAGATCTAAAGGAGCATAATTAGACTTAGTGAAAGTTTTGTTTCCGGTTCCTGCTATAGGAAGCAGGGACAGCTTTTTGAATCCTGGGTCATACTTTCTTCACGTTCTCTGTGTTAAGCCTGAGCATCCTGAATGATAGTCAGCATTACCCTGGCCAAGGTCCTTTCTGGGCTTTTGTGTATTTTCTTTGCTTCTTGGAGCATCTTGTGGATAGAGACTGTGAGACAGAGAGATGGGAAATCAAATGGACCATTTGCAATCAACTGCTTCCCAAATGCCATCTGAGACGTAATGGGTATGCATGTCAGCTTCCTCTGATAAAAAATAGCATGATCCATGGCTGATAAAATCCTTTCTAATTCAGACAGCAAATGCCTCCCATGTCTAGAGACCCTATTCAGGCAGAGGAATGCCAACTTCTGATACAAACAGGATGGCTATCACTAACCTCCTCTACAAATTGCCTTTTCACTGGTTGATAATAGCATTGGATGTAGATCATAGGAGCTTCCCTTCTCCAGACAACACTGCAGACCACTTGTGATAAAGTACTCAATTTCTAGTTTACATCACAAGGACAGACTAAGGCCACAAGGTTAAGAAGAAACATGATATATCCAAAGGCATGGCAGGCCATAAGCAGAAAACTGTATCTTTAATGAGGGATATACATACAGATCCCAGAGGTCCTCCCTTGACCCATTGCTTACAGATCCTCTGTCCTAAGCCTGCGACTTTTTAAGCTCTAACTTAGAAAGTATAACTTTATACTTCATTTCTCCTTTTGACACACAGGACAAAAATTCTCATGCCTTTGGTACTCTGGGCACTCTATAGACATCTTACTGAAGAATCCTCTCCCATATCCCTCTCTCATTGAGTTTGCTGGCTTTCTGTACTCTCATTCAGGAGCCATCACATTATTTTTCTTCCTCTTATTCTGCTCTTCCATCCTAGTTTCTCCTGAAAATTTTCAGTTTGTCTCTCTCTACCCACACCCTTTAAGGCAATTAACTTCAAACACCAATAATATTGTTTTTGAAGTTTCCTTCCCTGTCTTTTAAACAGTATTTCCTATATGAGACTATGACCCTGCAAGAAGTACCCTTTTATCCTAACAATACCACCAGTAGTCCACTGCAGAGTCAATCCCTCCTGAAAGCTAATTTCGAGATGAACTCCTCCATAGAGGTACTTCAGATTCTCTACTTAGGTTTGAAGCTTCTGGACTGTGTCTTTAAAAGAAGCTATATTTTTTTTCTTCCCCTGAAAAACAGTTATTTTCAGCACAGTAAGTCATTTACTTCCTATGCTCTTAGCTATTGTATACCATTCGTGTAGTATATTCCTGGAGCATCATGAAAATCAATAGACCTTCGACTTAGAAATGAAAAGCAAAGCGAGTCCATGATCCCATCTTACCTGTGGTCAAGCAAGGGCCACCACTCACTGGACACCTTCTAAGGCTTCACCCATTTCTCCTCTCCTAATACTCTGATCCTACTCCATGTTTTGCAAAACATGGAAAAACTCTCTGTAACTAGTGAGCAATTCACGATTAGTTAAAAAAAAAGTATAATAGTGAGGCTTCTTTGTTAGATTAAGTTAATTATCTGGGGCACAGTAATCTATTATAGGTTATAAGAAATATCCCAATTACTACATTTAATAAATCCATGTGACATGAATTTTCTGTCATATTTGCCTAAAATGGGATTCATTTATATTCTGCTTCATTTGATTTAATTGTTCCTGAAATAGCCTCTGTTTTTCTATAAATTTAGAGGAATGAATTTCCCCTTGCACATGACAAATCTGTTATTTAGAAATTGAAGGACAAAAGGACCTGAATCCTATTCTCTACTTCCAAAACATTTCCTGAGATATTTGTAAAGTTCAGTTAATTTTAAAAAAGTAATATTTCTTCTTTTACAGATTGTAACATAATTATACCAGTTCTCTCCTTTC
>JADRCD010177354.1:10000-12988 GCA_019843815.1 Montemys delectorum
CTCATAATTATTAACTTAAAAAATATTTTTTTGAAATTATACTATAATCCCATCATTTGACTCTGTTTCCTCCTTCCAAACTTTCCCACATAGACCCTGACTCTTCTCTCTTTCAAATTTATGCTTTTTATTCATATACATGTGTAAATACAGCCTGTTGTCCATACTCAGAAGTCCACTATACAGGTACATAGAAGGAGTGTGTGATTTTGAATACAACATATGATGAATTTTAGGGAGCAGTAAAACAAATCACAACACAGTCCTAGAAAGCTCTCTGATAGACTTCTCAAGACTCTTTTATCCACAAGTCCTTTCCATCGTGATGTTACTTACAAATTAATCAAAATTAAAGCTTTAAAAACCCAACCCAATCCAACCCAAACCAAAACTAAAATAGGACACAACCAGGCTTGGTGAGTTCATCAATTCTTTCTCTAATTCATAATTATGGTGAAGAGGATAAAATGGAGGAAGTTGTTGAAGACCCCAAATATCTTATGGAAGATGGAAGGCATTCAAGTGCTGAGTTTAACGCAACAAATTGAAGGAAAAGAAGTCATGAGATTGTGAGAGAGAAAGGGGCCAGGGCATATATGGGAGGGATTGGAGGCAAGAAAGTGAAAGTTGGAAATGATGTAATTATAACATCCAAAGATAAAAATTACTTTAAAAAGAGAAATAATAAGGAGTTACTTAAGAGCAGTGACAACAAATATTAGAACAGTTATTTTGAAGCCTACGTCTTAGGCTAAGGTAAATAGGGAAACTCAGAATTGTGGCGGAGGCTACAAACTTTTTTTTTTTTTTTTAGATGTTTTCTTTATTTACAATATCTCCTTTCCCAGGTTCCCCTCCCAAAACAAAACAACAACAACAACAACAAAAACTCAAAAAACAAAAAAGAAACTAAAACACTCCCCTGTTCCCTCCCCCTCCCCCTGCTCACCATCCCACCACCTCCTGCTTACTGATCCTGGCAGTCCCTGACACTGGGGCATAGAACCTTCACAGGGCCAAGGTCCTCTCCTCCCATTGATGACTGAATTGGCCATCCTCTGCTATACACATGCTGCTGGAGCCATGAGTCCCCCATGGTTGGAGTTTTAGTCCCTGGGAGCTCTGAGGGTACTACTTAGTTCATATTGTTGTTTGTCCTAAGGGGCTGCAAACCCTTCAGCTCCTTGGGTCCTTTCTCTAGCTACTTCATTGGGGACCCTGTACTCAGTCCAATGGATGGCTGTGAGCCTCTACTTCTGTATTAGTGGGGTTATGTAAGAGCCTCTCCAGAGACCGCTATATCACGCCCCTGTCAGCTAATACTTGGGCATCCACAATAGTGTCTAGATTTGGTGATTGAATATGGGAAGGATTCCCAGGTGAAACAGTCTCTGAATTCTCCTCCTTTTGTCTCTGCTCCATACTTAGTCTCTACAACTCCTTCCATGGGTATTTTGTTCCCCCTTTTAAGAAGGAACAAAGTATCCACACTTTGGTCTTCCTTCTTCTTGAGTTTCTTATGGTTTGTGATTTGTACTTTGTGTATTCCAATCTTCTGGGTTAATATCCACTTATCAGAGAATGCATACCATGTGTGTTCTTTTGTGAGTGGGTTACCTCACTCAGGATGATATTCTCCAGGTCCATCCATTTCCCCAAGAATTTCATACATCCCTTTTTTTGGGTGGGTTGGGGGGAGGAAAGAGTTTATTTCTCACACAGTTCCATATAACAGTTCATCATCAAAAGCAGTGAGGTCAGGAACCCATCCAGGGCAGAAGCCTGGAGGCAGGAACTGATACAGATGCCTGGCCTTCTTTTCATGGCTTATTCAGCCTGCTTTCTTATAAACCCAGAGCCACCAGGCCTGGAAATTGCCTTGTGCACAATGTTCTAGGCCTGTTGTTATTGAAGAATATGCGCTATAGTCTCCCTACAGCCTGATCTTATGGAAGCATTTCTCAGTTGAGGCACCCTTCTCTTCTGATGACTCTTGCTCAGTGCTTCTCAACCTTCCTAATGCTGAGACCCTTTAATACAGTTTCTTGTGTTGTGGTGAGCCCCAACCATAATATTATTTTCATTGCTACTTCATAACTATAATTTTGCTACTGTTATGAATCATACTGTAAATATATCCATGTAGTCCGTGTATATCAATGGTTTAGGCAACCCCTGTGAAAGGATCCATCAACTCCCAAAGGGGTTGAGACCTACATGTTAAGAACCACTGCCTTGTTTCAAGTTGGCATAAAACTAGACGGCACAGCTTGATACATATTATATATATATATATATATATATATATATATATATTATATATGCATAGAGTTAATAAGATTTAATGTTTTACCTCCTCCCTCATCATTGCTACAGGCTAAGAACTTTCTGTTAGGTTTTAAACCTGAAACAAGTGGCTGAGATGCCTATTTAACATATCAAAGCAGACACTGGCTACCAGGTTCTCCCAGCAGACCCTCAGTCTCTACTTGTTACATAGTTCTCCTGGCTGGTATACCCTGAATCCTACCCTGAACTCTCCAGCTCAGGGCCTGGGCTGCCCTTCCCTATGTAATTCAAACATTTTGATCACCTGCTCTTTTGGTACCTTGGGTATCCTGGCTGCTGCACCGTGTTCTGTCTCTTCCTCTCCCTCTCTCCCCACTTGGCACAGGTCAAGGTGATTATGATTTGATTATGTCCACTCTGAACTCTCCCAGACATCCCTGCCTCTGGCTCTGCTCTCCCTTTCATCTACAATAAGCCATCTCCTCCTCCATACCATACCTAGGACCAATCCTGTTTCTCTTTTTTTTTTTTCCTTTTTTTTTTAAACTTTTATTGCATTATGATGAGAAAAGTTACATGATTTAAATTTATCTGAATTTGTTAACATTTAAAACCATATTTTAAGTAAATAGAATTAAATCACATTCCTGTTTCCCTTTTGTACCCCCATTACTCCTAGAGACCCCCCTCATTACCTAC
>JADRCD010177355.1:0-16669 GCA_019843815.1 Montemys delectorum
ACACACACACACACACGTGATTAAGTAGCCCTCCCTTTCACCATCACAAATACACAGGCAACCTGACACACCTCCTCTTCTCTATCGTATAGTGCACACGTGATCTGGCATACCCAGACCTCCACATCATATATGCACAGATGATCTTATGTGCTCCCTCCTCACCATCACACATGTGCACACATGCACACAAGAAGAGACTTCACAACGTACAGGCTCTTCGAGGACACATATGACTGTCACAGGATGTCACACCTCACCAATAGCCCGCTGGTTTTGTCTTCAAAAGAGAAGATAAGTCCCTCAGAGGGCAGAAAGGAGGCAGACAGACCAGCACTCCTGAGTCACTCAGCAAAGCCAGCTCTCCTCTGAGCCTGCTGCACCAGGAAGGGCAGATCCCTGTCCTGTATCCTAGCTCTATTGTGCCTCCCCAGCTTGTCTCACACCCAAACTAAGAGCATCCCAGCTGGATGCCCTTGGGAACAACAAAGCCCTGAGCACCTCTGGTTGCATTTACAGGTGGCTCTGCATGAGACAGATGCCACCACGGGGGATGTGACCAGAATACTCTCTACATGCCTAAAGACTGCTTCCTGTCAGTAAGGATTTGCTCTAGTTGCACAAGGCCTCCAGCCCTTCTGCTACCCCTCATCCATTGCAAGATGAAGCAATGGCTGGCCTTACCTGACCCCAGAGAACACTGATCACTGAAATAAAGCTACACAGCTAAGACCAGATATTCTCTCCAAGATCCACCACAAATCAAGGCAGAAGCCATTTCTCAATGCTCCATCCTTCCCTGAGTATCCTTGTTCCCTCTGTGGTGCTCCTCATAACCTTCTGGGACTCTCACTGGTGAGATACCAAAGCACAAGTAGAAAGCAAGGATAAAGCGAAGCCCTGGGGAAGAGATGGGTACCAACTTCAGCATGGACAGGTTCATGGGTGGTCAAGATGCCGTGATCTTTTGATCTTCCATTGCCCCTAGGGTCACAAAGACAAATAGAAGCTCTCAAGACAGACAGGAGGGAGGACTGCACTGTGTGCTAATGAAGCACCTGAACAGCACAGCACTTTCCAAAGGGCCTCCCCATACTGGAGTGGGTAGAATGTTCCCTCAGTGTGGATCAGATGGAGTCGAAAGGACAGAGCACTGGCTCCGGTGAGCCACGGCTGGCCGGAAAACACACCATCCATGGGAAGATCACGAGAACAAAGTACTTGCTTGTAAAAAGCACATCGGTCCACACCGATTCTCCCTATACTGCTTCTAAAACTGATCTGTTGCTCTGAGACAGTTCTAAGATTAAGTGACTTGACCAGGTTGGGCTCTGAAAGTCCAGCAGAACCAGATCAAGAGCCACGTTCTGCTGATTTGAAAACCATTCTACTCTCCTGGTGCCAGGACACGTGTGAAGTCTCTGTGGGTGGAAGAGCAGAACAAGCCACTGGTCCAGCAGGGTACAGAGTATGAGCTGAGGGCCCAGGGGACAACCCAGCAATTGCAACCTAGGGAAGAGGTACGACTGATGGAGAGAAAAGAGGCATGGAGATGGCCCAGGCCAGGAGGTCTGACTCATCTGGCGGCTGAGGAGGGGATCTGAGAGTCTATAAGGCGTCCATGGAACAGTGGGGCCCACGAGAGAGTCAGAAAGCGGGGAGGGAGAGGGATTCTTGCTTGGGAAACCTGGCCATGAGAAATGGACAAGGCAAGAACAGAGGCCCGCTGGTGGCTAGCCAGACAGCATTTAGGAGTCTGAAAAACAAGCTCCCAACTAGCCAGTGTCTGAGCGTTGACAGAACCTCAGGGTTGGGATATGAGGTGAGGTCAAGGCTCCCAGCCTAGGGACCCAGGTGCAGAGTGGGTCACCCTAAAGCGAGGAAAGCCAGAGGGGGCACTGGGCTTTTGTATTCTGGAGACAATCAGGAAGAAAGGCAGTGGGTATAATACGGGGGCAGAATAGGGCTTGATGCTAGGGTAAAGAAGGAATCTAGAGGGAACCAGAGAACTTGAGAGGCAGGCTCAGCAGCAACTCCATGAAGCCCCTACAGGGGGCAGGAGGAGGGTGCTCAGAAGAGAGAAAGGCTGAGACCAGGGCAGGCAGCACACCCATCAGGACATCAGTCAGTGCCTTGATCAATGAGTTAAAGAACAGGAAAAGAAGGGGAGATTTTAGTAATTGTTCCCAATCTTTTGAAATCCCACGACTCCCCTGACATCAGCATAGTTCATGCTAGACCATGTAATTGAGATTTTTAAGGAAATCACAAAAATATCTGATGTTTTAATGAAGCTGTCTTCGGCTGCATGAAGCGTGGATGCTACAAATTGGACATGTCAAAATGACCCCCTGATGCCCCACCGTGGAGGTGGGGAACACAGCAGCTCCCCACATGCAGGAGTCCAGTGCCACTGTTCCTGAAAGCCAGCCAGCGAGCTGACCTGTCCAGCCCAAGTTCAAATAGTGTATTTGGGAAATATAAGGTTCTGCTTGCCCATCTGCCACCTGGGGACTCTTCACCCCACTGCACTGCTCTTGTGTATAAAGAACAGACAGGTTTGTCATTCCAATACCCGGGCTTGCCACATTCCCAGACAGTCAGGGGCTGGGTAGATGGATCCTAGAAAATGAAAACCAAAGATCTTACCCTGGAAAAACTATCTCCCACTAAATGCCCAAAACTTTAGGAGATCTGTTGTCCGCAGGATTGAGGCTTCTGGGTGTGCATATAGAATCTGTTGTGTGCTGTGTAGAAGATGGGAAGGGATCCAGAGGTCTCTGGTCCACCGTGGGGCTGCTTCCCTTTGAGACATCTAACTGGTTCAAGGCTGTAGTAGAGGAAAAGTGACACCACCACTCTGCCTTCTCAGCCTTCCAACCACACAATGTAAAAGAAGGTTGGGTCCTTGAGGTGAAAGGCAGATAGGGTAAAGAGGCTCAAAAATCCCTGGAGGAAAAACACCTGCATCAAAAATGCCCCAGGGTAATTTTTTTTTTCTTAACATAACAATCAATTAACACACTATTGACTGCCTCAGTCCACTGACTGAGTGCGTGTAATGAGAGTCCAGCATGAGTCCGGCTGTCATAAATCAGCCACCACCTGAGGCTGATTTGAGAACACTTGGCTTCAGCCCATCCCTAACCCTCACAGCCCAACAGGAGCAGGGATTCAAAGCTGTTGCTGACACTTGGCTCCTGGTACCAGCTGGCACCACACTCAGCTCCTTTCCTTGGAGAAGTGTAGGTGCCAAGCCCCTACCATCAGGGAACACAGAACTAAGAGTGTGGAGAATGAGGCACAGTGGAGAGAACAGCAAGTCAGCACAGAGGATGTGAAGGACACAGGGAGGCGGATCCTGGAGCCCTAGAAAGTAAAAACTGCCAGCTGGCCTGTGTAGGCAGCGCTTGCAGCCTTTAGGGAGCCTCTTGGGTCCCTGAGTGCTGGACAATACACAGAACGTTGATGCCATTAGTTTAAGATATGCCGAGGTCTGAGGAGACAGGGAGTGAGACAGCTCTAAGTCCGCACATCCTCTCTGACCTTACGCAGCTGCCTAACCCTGGATAAGTCGTTTAATCTCTCTCAGCCTTTGTTTTCACCTCTGTAAACCTGGAATGTGGAGCTGGGGTATAGCTTAGTTGAGAGCACGCTGGCTAACATGCACAATGCTCCAAATTCAATCCCCAGTATGGTGTAAACTGGCAGAACTGCACAGGCTTGTACTCCTAGCATTCGGGAGATATGTGTAAGAAGACCAGAAGACCAAGGTCATCCTTGAATATAATTTCAGGACCAGCCTGGACTACATGAAACCCGGCCTCAAAAAAAATAAATAAATAAAAATGTAAACTGGATATGGTGGCTCACATCTTTAATCCCAGCACTTGGGAAGCAGAGGCAGGTAAAACCCTTGAGTTCAAGACCAGCCTGGTCTTCATAGTTAAGATTCAAGGCAGTCAGAGCTATAGAATGAGACTCTGCCCCAAAACATATATAATACAAGGGGTTGGAGAGATAACTCAGTGGTTAAGAGCACTGGTTGCTCTCTCAGAGGACCTGGGTTCAGTTCTCAGAATCCACATGGCAGCTCACAACCATTTATAACTCCAGTTCCAAGGAATCTGATACTTTCTCTGGAAACAGGCACACAGATGAAACATAGAATATATACATATATTCAAGAAAAATTCTTATATACAGAAATTAACTCTTTTGTAAAATAAGAAGAAGCTGAAATCTTATAGTAAAGGATTTTGAAAGAAAACACCCACAAACAAGCCTTCCCCCCAACGACCGCCCCCGTGCCTGACGGCCTTGCTCAGTGGCTCTGTGCCACCACAGAGCTTGGCTCAGCGGCCCCTGTGCTGGGTCTACACCTATGAAACAGACTTGGCAGGATGCCCCTAGTTGGATGCTGGAGAAACGGGCACACCACCCAGAACTGCACCTGGCACATAGCAGGTGGGACACACATGTCCCCAACAACAATCATTCATCATCACATGCGGCGTCACTCAAGTGTCTAGAAGTGTGGCAACCCCCGAGGGCCAGGTGCACGTGCACCTGCACTTTAACACAGTCCCAAGTGATTGATGGGCACCAAAGCCAGCTAGGTCTGGCTTCGTACACCTGGCTTCTTTCAGTCTGCTTGAGATTCCTCCACCACCACCCACCACCCCGATCCTTAGAGGCAGATGGAGCAAATGAGGGGCTACAGTGAGGTGTATGGTACCCCAGGGTAGGTCTGCTCTCTTCTCCATCCTTAGGGAACAAATGCACACGCTACTCATAAGCCGTGTGCCAGGACAGTACATCCATGTGGGTCTGCTAAGCCAAATGCTATGTACATATATTGGTGTGTATGCATATATTTATACTTACATATACACATACACATACATATGCATTTGTCTAGGCTGGCTCTGCATCCTCAGCACTGGAATTACACGTATGTGCCACTGTGCCTGGCTTTTTCACATGGGTCCTGGGCCTGAACTCAGATCCTTGTGCTAGCATTGCAAGCACTTTGCTGACTGAGCCACATCCCGGCCCATCACTTCCATCTTTTGATGAGCTAAGCAGTCCATCTAAAAAGTCTGTGCTGAAGTCCTGCCCTGCAAGACCTGGGAATAGAATCTTTAAAGAGGCCACGGGTAGTCACTGAGGTCCTAGGTCAGACCCTGGTCCAACAGCACTGGTGGCATTATAAGGGGAAACACCAGATATGCACAGAAGACAGGCTGCATGGGGCTACAGAGGACAAAAAGGCCAGCTGTCTGCAAGCTATGGAGAAAACAGCCCTGCCCCACCTAGAGCTTGGATTTCTAGCCTCTAACACACTATGAAACAAATCTCAAGTCCTACTCTGTGGCTCTCCACAGCAGTACAAGTGTAGAGAAAATATCTTATATCTGTAAGGATGTGGCACCTGTCAATTATAAATCTTTAGCCTATAGGCAAGAAATAGAAGGTAGGGCGGGGCAGTGGTGGCGCATGCCTTTAACCCCAGCACTTGGGAGGCAGAGGCAGGCAGATTTCTGAGTTCAAGGCCAGCCTGGTCTACAGAGTGAGATCCAGGACAACCAGGGCTACACAGACAAACCCTGCCTCAAAAAAAAAAAAAAAAGGGAGGGGGGAGATAACTTCCACAGGTCACACAGTGAATCAGTGTATACCATTATCCAGTGATTCCAAGCATAAACTCCATGCAGACAGACCCAAGTCCCAGGTCTCCATTCACAAGAGTTCTTGCTGGCTTGGAACTCACTGTGTAGACCAAGCTGGCCTTAAACTCACAGGGACTTACCTGCCTCTGTCTTCTAAGTGCTGGGATTAAAGACGCAAGCTACCACATCCAGCTTTACATTCACACATCCTTGCATAAGTTGTAATCATCTTTGACCCATTTTCTCACCTGCAAATGATGCCCTAAGGGGGCTGGAGAGATGGCTCTGCGGTTAAGAGCACAGACTGCTCTTCCAGAGGTCCTAAGTTCAATTCCCAGCAACCACATGGTGGCTCACAACCATCGATACTGGAAGTGATGCCCTCTTCTGGTACATATACATAAAATAAATAAATCTTTAAAAAAAAAAAAAATGATGTCAGGCTGGAGAGATGGCTCAGCAGTTAAGAGCACTGACTGCTCTTCCGAAGGTCCTGAGTTCAATTTCCAGCAACCACATGGTGGCTCACAACCATCCATAATGAGATCTGACACCCTCTTCTGGTGCGTCTGAAGACAGCAATGATGTCTTAAATGTCCCCAGAACCCCAGGTCACTGTATCAGGAAGCCACAGCAGCATGCATAGATCATAGACAAGTACCAAATGACTAGATTCTACCAAGACCAATGTCACCTGACTCTACATCAGGACTCCAAATGCGCCTCAGCTCTTGGACAGGGGACTTTACCCAAGACTGCCTCTGTAGAGGTACCCACAGGGTACCCCAAGCCTACTCTTCACTAGCCCAGGAAGTATTGGAGGGTACACTTCTAAGAGCCAGGGTTGAAGGTCTTGTGCAGCAGGGTCATGGTCTTCCAGGCCTATTTTCCAGGAAAGCAAGCAGTGACCTCTTGGGGTCCTCCTGTAACCATTGAGTATGAGGGCCATTGGCCAGTGGCAGTCTGACCACCCTACCCTTCCCGTCTAGCACCTCATTCCTTCTGCCCCAAACTTTCATCCTGACCACTAGGCCCCAGTCATGGCCCCTCAAGCATGAGAACACTGGGTACACTCAAAAGAAGGCCTTTGGGAGACAGTCTGGGTGAGGCAGACAGAGCCATTGTCCCCCTGTGAACATCTCTGGGCCTACCCCCAGTCCTGCTCTGACCCTCCGGAATGAGAGCAGCTGCTGGGAGCAGCACATCTGCTAGGGTCAGGTCTGGAGCTGAGCAACACAAACATACATCCACACAGCACACACACACACACACATGCAGATAAGACACATAAACGTGAACATGCATACTATAGACACATCAACATAGACACTGTCCTACTTTACTTTGTCAGTTTGACACAACCTAGAGCCCTCTGAGAGGTAACCCTCAACTCTGGTAGTGCCTAGATTAGATTGGCCTATGGACTTGTCTGGATTTATTAATCGATGCTTGTGGGCAGAACTATCTGTAGGCAGGTGGTCCTGGGCTATATAAGAAAGCCAGCTGAGCATGAGCCTATGAGTAAATGGGAGAACAAGCCAAAATACAGAATCTCTCCAATGCCCCTGCCTCCGGGCTCCTGCTTTGAGTTCCTGCCCTGACTTCCTCAACGATGGACCTATGTGCTGAAATAAACTCTTGGTCAAAATCTTTTATCACAGCAAGAGAAACAAAACTAACAGAACACACATATTCAAATGTGCATGCACAGAGTACACATATGTACCACACATAAGCATGACTGGACAAGCACAACTAGATGCTTCATAATCATACATATGTGTAATTATCCATATATAATACCTCAAACCTATATTCACATATGTATATGTAAATATGTGTGTGCACATATATAAAATACACATAAGTGAATTCATTCACATACATGTATGTTCATACAAAGATAAAGTGTGCTATATACCATACATACACACAAATGTACATGTGAATACAAACATAGAGACAGATTATTTGTACACATAGACACATGTGCTCATATATATGGACATGAAAACACATGATACTTTATACATGCCTACTTATATACAGGCATACAAGCATACAAATAGTAATTTACACGTATGTTTTTGTGTGTGCATGCATGCCGACATATGAGCATATGATGTACATACAATACATATGCATGTGTATACAAGCACATGTGTATAAGCATACAGTGTATCCTCACACACCCCAGGATGGTGCAGTTATTTAGCACTGAGTTAGACTACCCAAAGAAGCAAAGGGGATCATTTGCTACCTGACCCTCGACCATCATATCTTCACATGGGATCGGCAGCTGCTACTGCTGCTGCTAGGACTCTCCTGTCGTTTAGGTGTGTTGAGGAAGAAAAAGAAGAGATGGAAGCCTCTGAGCCATCTAGACTGCTCATCCTCCATTTTGGTCACAGACCTGTTTTAGCTCCATGGGCAGAGTGGTGTCCTGGTTGCAAGGCTAAAGCTCCTGCAGGAAGAGATTCTGACAAAAGCTTGCACTTCCTACTTCCAGCAAGGTCTTCTGGCTGCTCCACAGAATGGTAAGCTTTATGCCATATGTACAGTAGGTCAGCTGTGCTGAGACATGTTTAGAGCCTGTGTCTTTAAGCAGAGAAGCTCACAGAGGCACTCAGAATGCTGGGAGCCATTGTGACCTGCCGTCCTTACAGCCCATTACTCTAACGAGAAGTGGGGTGGCTCCCATTTGTTCTCCAGACACGCAGGAGGATAGGAGCGGGTGGGCAGCTCGCAGCAGGTGCATGATTCTTATTAATTTTAATGAAGATATCAGCGCCCTTTGAAGTGGAGATGGGGCAAAGGGGGCACTTGCAATTCAGCCTCCTCAGCGATTTTTATGAAGGATGGCGTGTGCGCTACAGCTCGTGACAGCCCAGTGCTGGCACAGCTGCCCTCCACTGTCCGTGCCAGGAGGGGCCTCATCCTCTATGGCCGGGGAACAGGGCGGCCACCCGCTCTTGTCACAGCGTAAGTCTGGGAACCAGACAGAAAAATCTGGGACAGCGCACACATATCAAGTCACATCAGCAGAGCCACTCTGCGCCTGCCACACAGCACACCACCCAAAAATGCAGATACTGTTCTTGTCTCAATAAAGGGCAGATGACAGTAGGCAATTCTGCTGGCTCCACTGTGCCTGGCTTTGTTTCAGTAAACTTGATTCACCAGCAGGCTTCCCCTTGGCGGGGGGGGTGCTCACTCTGCAAGTCAGCCACTTCCTCCAGACCAGCCCCAGGGTGGGCACAAGTTACGTCTGGTGGAAGCTGAGCTGTCCAGCCTAGAGTGGGGAGCCCATTGCCCTAGGAAATGCCACCTGCAGCAGCAGCACCTAAGCCTATTAATATAAGCTAACATCAGTGCCTTCCGGAGGTTGTGGGGGGCACAGGGGATACACACAGACAGGGCTGAGATCTCCCAGGGAGTTCAAAGAGACTTAAAGATATTAAATCTCGAGATGTATTTCAAACAACTGAAAGGGGCTTTGGGGTACCAATGTTAGGCTGAGCCCCAGGGACACAAAATTTAGGGAGACGTAGATCTGTCCTCATTGCCCACATGCTGCGGGAGTGTCAGGAATAAAAAAGAAATAGTGACATGCTGCTCAACTGTGGCACTCACTGAGCACCCGTCACAGCACCCTTTGAAGGTGACAGTCACTAACAGGTCCACCTCCTGGGATCTCCAGTGGATCTCATGTCTATAAGATCAGCCTATTTAAGTAGCGGTGGGTGACAAAAGGGTGGCTTCAAACTCTGCCAGTGTTAAAGATGATAGACTTTAACCTCAAAGTGTGAGTCAAAATAAATCCTTCCTAGAGTCACTTTGGTCAGAGTGTCCTGTCATGACAACAGAAAAAGCAGCAGCCAGTACACTAGGTGTGGTGCTGCCTGCTCTTAACCCCAGCACTCAGGAGGCTGAAGCAAGAGGATGGTTTCAAAGCCATCCTCGGTTACATAGCAAGTTCAAGGCCAGCCTGTGATACATGAGAGCCTGTCTCAAAGAAGAGAGTCAGAAAATTCCACATGAACAATCAGACCCCAATAGCCTGTAATGTCTCACACACACCTAGAGCCTACACATCTCACCACACATGGCCCAAGTCAAGAACAATGACTCCTGCTGTAACATTTACTTAAGATTTCAAGGTGCCTGCTTGTCTATCCAAATAGGAACCCACTCTTGGATCCAAGTTCAAACCATGTAGCTCCCCTTAACCCTTATAAAGAAATCTTTCTCAGGGTCTCTCCCCACCCCTCCCTTCCCATCCCATCCCATCGCTTCCCTTTCTCTCTCTCTCTCTCTCAGTTCAGCCCCTGCATCTGTCTCCTGCAGTGCATCTCTTCATTAAACCTTCTTGTATCTGTTTCAATCTGGTCAATGTGTTTACCCCCATGCCTTCAGCTGCCCTTCATTTCTGACACAATAGTACAGTTATTATCGCAGTCTGGAATATGCTGCTTTGGTTGAAATCTTATGTATTATATTTTGTTTCGGTTTTATTTTCGAGAATTTTGTTTTTGTTTTTTTGGATTTTGTTGTTGTTGTTGTGGTGGTGGTGGTGGTTTGTTTTACAGACAGTATTTTACTATGTAGCCCAGGCTGGCCTCAAACTCACCACCCTCCTGCCTCAGGCTCCTGAGTGCTGGATGGCTGGCACGCATAGCCACATTCATTGTATTTGGGACACAGCAAGAAAACAATGCAACTAATGTGGAGGAAGGACAAGAAGAAATGAAATTCCTTGGGGAGGCAGAGCACCACAGTACTAACCTGGCAGCAGCAAGCAGTGAACACACACTTGGGCTCAGGGTTGTGTGTAGGCCTCTTCAGGAGGACACTGGAGCAGAGACACATGCCTGGGCCCTACCTACAGGTATAGGGGAGCAAAATGCCAGGAATCTTAATCCCCCAAGAATCTTCAAGTCAATAGGAAAGCAAGGGCATCAGACCCACAGTAGAGAGGCTGTTCACACACAATGGGGAAGAGCTGGATCATCGCCGACAGGTGGAACCAGAGGCCTCAGCAGGGCCCACCCACAGCACGTACGAGGAACAGATATATCCGGAAGTCATGCAACCTTGTGGGGTGAGGGACGGGGCAGCTCACGCCTCACCGTGGGCCCGGAAGCTAGCCAGACTGAAGGTGGGGAGCAGCAAGTCCCCCCATACTTGGTTCCTGCTGCTTCATTTGCTGCTTGGCAAGGGATCTGTTTGAGATGTGAAGAGAGGAGTGAGCTGCGATGACACAGCTCCCTGACTTCCTGAACGGTGTCCGATGTGGATAGACATAGGGAGAGTTGGTTTCAGGTTGGCTGAGGAAAGCATCTACACCTCCAGTGATAGGAAGAAAGAAAGCAATCATAGGAGAGCGTTCTAGAAGAACAGACGAACCCAAAGCTACGCTGAATATAAAAGGATGCTGGCACAAGTTGACAGCCAAACCCAGGTACAGATACGGGTCATGTTTGCAGTTGTGAGACATGTAAAGCCAGAGGCCGGAGAGGGCTCTGGGCAGCCTCAGGACTGCTCTAAGGAAAAGAACGGTTGGTGCTGCATCTACACAGGACAGGGAAAACCTACCACCTTGTGGACCTGGACTTCACATCCACAACCCAACAATGGAATTAAAGCATGATAAAGCAGAGCTTTCTAGAAGGAATCCAGCTGTACCTCCTAGCACTGTGGCAATACCCGGTCTCCTTCCAGAGATAAGAGGCCACAGCCTATGAGGCCCGGAGTTACCTTCTCCGAGAGGATGAACAGCTGCAACTTGGGACATCTCTACTGTGCTCTGGATAGCTCAGCAGACTTCCCACCCATCCAGCTGCCGCTTCATGTGCTAGCCTGTGACCAGGATTTACGGAGCTTGTGATTGTGAGTCGCCCCTACTCCATCAACTACTGGGCTTATACTGTAGTAACCTAGCTCAACCCAGAGAACACAGATTGACAATAGATCGTTGCAATAACATGAGGTTTATTGATGGGGGGGGGAGGGATCAACCCCGAACTTAGAAAGTACACATCTTTTATACTTTACAGAGGGCAGATTTCTGCAACAAGGCTAGCTGGCTTACTCTGATTGGTGGAACACAGGACAAAGGATCTAATCAGGCATTGATTGGCTTGCTCAGGGGGCTGTTCTCGGCTTAGTCAGCCAACTTCCCTATCCAGCTCTGCACCTAGCCTTGAAAAGTCTTTGAGAAGGGGCTGAGTAACTAGATGGTAGGAGGGATTGTCATCATCGAGGACAGTTTGTGGTCTTTTTCGAAATTCATCACAGGAAGGGGTTAGGGGGTTCTTTCAAGAATTGTTAATCTTGTTTTTGTGGACCTTAACGTCATTGCGACCACCAGTTATTTTTGTTTTGGCCTTACTTAGCTTAATCAGAATGGCCTGGTCATTCTGTCTCAACATTCTGACCACCAAAACTTTGTTTTTACAACATGTCCTTGGCTATCTCTGAAACACAACTTCTCAGTGTCTGAAGCTGCTGCTTCCTACTGTAAAACTTTGCTTCCACAGTACTTGCTGCTTACAGGAGCTAGAACATGCCCCCCTTATTTTACTTTATTTCTACATTCCCAAAACTTTGTTTCTATATTCTCGAAAACTTGGTTTCTATATTCCCAGAACCT
The DNA here is from genome assembly GCA_019843815.1 of Montemys delectorum. Taxonomy (NCBI): domain Eukaryota; kingdom Metazoa; phylum Chordata; class Mammalia; order Rodentia; family Muridae; genus Montemys; species Montemys delectorum. Next base: position 12,325 of record JADRCD010177355.1, read on the forward strand.
TGTCTCTACAGCTTTGTTTTTTCACTTTATTACTTCAGTACCAGATTCCTGGGAAACCCATATTATTTTTTAAGAGTTTCTGTGTAGTCCTGGCTGGCCTAAAACTCACTCTGTAGGCCAGGCTATTGTTAAGCTCCTAGAGATCTGCCTGCCTCTGTCTCCTGAGTGCTGACACTAAAGGGTGGGCCTCCATGCCTGGCCTCCCTGACTCCAGAGACAAACGTAGCTCACAGTGCTTGCAGTAAGCAACAGAGGGCAATTTGGGGAATGAACTAGAAAACATCTAAAGGCAGTCTTCACATATTTTATGTTAACTAACAAAAGTAAATCTGAGATGGGCATGGTTTTAGAAAGGGAATCTTGTTGTGTAATTCAAGCCAACCTTAAACTCATGATCCTCTTGCCTCTGCTCTTAGAGTACTAGAATTAAAGGTGTGCACTAGCACATCTACCGAAACTTGCAAATGCACACTCAGTTTAATGAGCAATGCAAGATCAGAGTACATCTCGAAGCTACACACACGCACACGCGCACACACACACACACACACACACACATACACATACATACACACATATATACATAAACAAACACACACACACATTCATGCATAAACAAACACACACACACCTACATGCATACATACATGCATACATACATACATACATACATACATGCACAAACACACATAAACACACACATATACACACATACATGCATGGCCACAAACATCTAAGAAAATGTGAACCTTAGGTAAATCAGAATAAACACACACTGCAGCTCACCAACTGCTGAATAAAAATATGAGGAACCTTTGCATCCACCCCGGAGTGATCTCAGAGATGCATTCTTAAGAGAAAGGAGCATAGTGCCGAAGTAAGTCTTCTGCAATTGTTTGCACCAAAGGGATAAGACATATAAACATGCTTGCTGGTTCTTTTTTTTTTTTTTTTTTTTTTTTTTTTGGTTTTTTGAAACAGGGTTTCCCTGTATAGTTCTGGCTGTCCTGGAACTCACTTTGTAGACCAGGCTGGCCTCAAACTCAGAAATCTACCTGCCTCTGCCTCCCAAGTGCTAGGATTAAAGGCGTGCGCCACCACCACCCGGCGCTTGCCAGTTCTTAAGATCTCTCTGCAAAAATGAGTAAAAAGTTGTCAAGGGCCAGTCCAGTCCCTACAGCAAATATCCAGGTACATTTTGGTCTCTGAACTGTGATAATATCCCGATCATCATCTGTGATTCATTTCTTTTTTTTTTTCTTTTCTTTTTATTTTGGGGAGGGGGGTTGTTTGTTTGTTTTGTTTTGTTTTGTTTTTGTTTTTCGAGACAAGGTTTCTCTGTGTAGCCCTGGCTGTCCTGGATCTCACTCTGTAGACCAGGCTGGCCTCGAACTCAGAAATCTACCTGCCCCTGCCTCCAAGTGCTGGGATTAAAGGTGTGTGCCACCACTGACTGGCAAGAATGCTTTTCTTTACAGTCTTTTCTTTTCTTTCTTTTTCTCTTTCTTTTTCCTGAGACAGGGTTTCTCAATATAGCCTGTCCTGTACTCAGTGTGCAGGCTGGTCTCAAACTCGGAGATCTGCCTGTGTCTGCCTCCCAAGTGCTGGGTCTAAAGGCATGTGCCATCACTGCCTGGTTATACAGCTTTTAATAATAATGATTTTTAAAAAATGTAAACTAGACAGAGGCAGACAGATCTATGTGAGTGCAAAACCAGTCTGCTCTACATAGCAAGTTCTAGGCTAGCTAGGGCTATATAGTGAGATCCTGTCTCCAAAAAAAGGCAACAAAACCTTGGGACTGAAGAGATGGCTTGGTGGTTAAGAGCACACACTGTTAGTCACATGCCTTTAATCCCAGCATTTGGGAGGCAGAGGCAGGTGGATTTCTGAGTTCAAGGCCAGCCTGGTCTACAGAGTGAATTCCAGGACAGCCAGGGCTACACAGAGAAACCCTGTCTTGAAACAAACAAACAAACAAAAACAAAAAAAAGAGCACACACTGTTCTTCCTAAGGACATGAGTTGGCCTCCCAGCGCCGATATCAAGTAGCATACAACTGCCCCGTAACCACATCTCCAAGAGAATCTGACATGTCTTATCTCTGTGGACCCTTGCATTCGTGTGTGTGTGTGTGTGTGTGTGTGTGTGTGTGTGTGTCTGTGTAATATATATATGTATATGTATATATATGTAATATATATGTATATATATGTATATATATATTACACCCCCCTGCACACACACACATAATTAAAATGATAAAAAATAAATCTTTTAGAAATTAGTGATTGCTGCTTTTCAAAAGGGTCCAGTAGACGTTGCAGATAACTCCGACTCCAGGGTCTCTATCACCCCCTTCTGATCTCCAAAGACACTGCACTCACATTCACAAACCCATACAGGCACATAACTTATTAAAAATAGTAAAATATTTTAAAATATAAAATAGTCAAGATGACGCCATCCAATAGATGGCAGCCACACACACTGAGCACCTGCTGTTATGGGTAGGCTCCTTTCACTCGTAATCATGTCCCTTCAAATTCCATTACAGGTACATAAACTGGAGCACTTTCTCACTCCAGCTCCTTTCCTTGGACATCTAGTTCCTAAGGATTCTGATTCTTTCGATGCATATCCTGACTCCCTTTTGTGTGAGATATGGCTACCCACCATCCACAGCCTGGTTCTCCACGTGTGTACCCCTATTCCTAACATGAATATTCTTATCCCTGTGTGTGTGTGTGTGTGTTCTGTTTCCTTCACACACAGGCTCTAACTCCTTTAAATATACAGTTGAGTCTCACCAGCCTCCCACAGGCAGAATCACATTGTTATATTAAAGTCGAAAACCACTCCCACTCAATCGCGTCTACTCCCGTAGGTGGCTCATCTACTACGGCAAGGCCCCAGCCTGTGCCCTGCCTCCTCCCATCCTTCCTTCATGGCTGCACTCTCATTTAACACAGTCATGACCCTGACTGAACCTTGGCATTCATGGAGTCACCACTGTCTTTCCAGAGCACAGGATTTCTCTCGGAGTCCTGCAGGCCGGCACTGTGCCTTCCCTCGATAACCTCTGTCTTAGTTGATCTCTGTCTCCTCCGTCTTCCAGCCACCTCCTCCCCATGGAGGCTGGAACCGCGAGTACCTTTTTCTCCTGTAGGGCCGACTCTTCCTGGCCGTCCTGGGGCTCCTTTGTCTCCCTTTTCTCCTGCATCCCCTGTCAAGGAAGTCATATCCGGTTAGGCACAATCTGGCTAGGACAGGGCTATGGTGTTACACATCCATACAGAAGAACTAAAAAGGCTCTCGCCCATGGTACAGCCAGTCCGGCCCTACTCCCTGCCCACCCTACCGCAGGCTGCACCCAGCATCACTAGGGCGAGCTCTGGGTACCCAGGTCCAAGCTTACGATGTACTTTCCCTACGCTGCTTTATTTTTCGGGGAATAGATTTTTCCCTCCCTCTCCTGTCCCTTCTGGGCTGGCCCCCAATCTTCTTCCCACCACACAGGACTCTCCACAGCCCTCCAGCCATAAAGATAAGTGTGGAGGAGTGTATCAGGTGGCCCCAGGGAAACATCATGTAGGCTGGTGACATGCTGGGAGAACAGACCAGGGTGTCCTCGGGTCCTCTCAGCAGGACGCATGGAGCACTCATGGTGGCCTCCCACATGGGCCTCCTGAGATCAATAAAGTATGCCCCCCCCCATGTTTGGGGGTTCAATAGCCAGGTACAAGAGACAGAGGTGTGGCTGGGCAGTGGTGGCGCACGCCTTTAATCCCAGCACTTGGGAGGCAGAGGCAGGCGGATTTCTGAGTTCAAGGCCAGCCTGGTCTACAGAGTGAGTTCCAGGATAGCCAGAGCTATACAGAGAAACCCTGTCTCGAAAAACCAAAAAAAAAAAAAAAAAAAGAGACAGAGGTGTAAATAAATAGTCAGGATATCTGACAAGATGAGTCCATGGGGGTAGGGAGGCTGGATTGAATGGAACCAGCGGGCCACATCTATTCTCTAACCTCAATCCCAATCTAACCCTGATTAAATTCTTTTCCCTTCCTAAAAGACAGAAAGTCACCAACGGCTACACTGAGTTATAGACCAGTATGGCCTCAAACTCACAGAGATCTATTTGCCTCTGCTTCTTGGTCTACATGTCCTTGTTTATATAGTGAATCCCAGGCTAGCCAAAGCTACAGAGTGAAACCCTGTCACAAAAGGAAGAAAAAGAGAGAAGAGGGGTTGGAGAGATGGTTCAGCAGTTAAGAACACTGCCTGCTCTCCCAAAGGTCCATGATTTCAAATCCCAGCAACCACATGGTGGCTCACAACCATCTGT
>JADRCD010177357.1:0-17273 GCA_019843815.1 Montemys delectorum
TTTTTTTTTTTTTATTGTAAACATATTGAACACAAAGGATTTGTGCTGTAACATTATTCCTTGTTCTTGAGGGTATGAAGAAGATACCACAACTTTGCAAAGCAATTTGGAGATACTAAAGTTTTCCACCAACGTTAACTTTCTCAGACACTTGTTTAAGACATTAAACAAATGAAGCCTTTCATGGAAATCTCAGGAATTGTATTTGTCTGACTTTTTTATCCTCTTGTTTAACTGAACATCAGGTTTAAAGTGTTCAAATGTCACAATAGAAGAATGTGTGGCAGCCAAGAATAAATATATAAAGGATAGTTAATGACATTTCAAGATGCATGCTGATAACAAGTAGAAATCAAATTAAGTTACAACAAGGTGCTATAGGTCTCACCTCTAAAACAATTTATAGAGAGAGTGAATGAAGCTTTATCAGAAGCCTTCAGAGCAATTGGTTATGAATGTGATTTTATTATTTTATTCAAAACTTTTTTTAAGGAGGATGAGTTTTGTTTACAAATTAAAAGAGAGCACCATTTTGAAATAAATACAAGGGGAGGTGGGTAACAGAACAGGCACTTTTCTCCTTATTTAGTTGACAATTTTGTCATTAATGCTCTAGTTCTCTGTAATCAAATGCTATCATCCCCATTCCATGTCATCATTATACTTGGTTCCATTATGGCAGCAGAGTGCCCTCTTGTCGCTGCCTGACTCCAGCCCATAAAAAGAAACAAGCTGTTCACATCTGTCTTATCTTTTAATAATGGTATTTTAAATTACAGTTATTTGTCAAAAACTCTTAAACTTTAGCTGGGGATCTATAATTCTCTTGACCTACCTCCCCGGAAAGGGCTGATGTAATTAGAAATGTCCCATTATCAATCATCCAACTAATGTGATCTCTCTCTCTCTCTCTCTCTCTCTCTCTCTCTCTCTCTCTCTCTCATCAATTACACTGTATCAAACCCACTGTATGTCCTTGTGGCTTCAGTGCTGTCATTGCTGCTAATGGAATATTTAATATTTCCTCAAAAGGAAGTTTCCTGAAGATTTTTGTTTGCAACTGCTAAATAGGAAAGGCCAATTATTGTACATTCTTTGGAACTAGCAAGAGATTGTAACAAGTATGGTTAAAGGTAGCCCATTTGGAACACAGCAATTTTCTCTTACTTTTTCTGTGGCCTCTAGTTGGTTTTCATTCCTTAGCTCAGGGCCAGAGTGTTACTGTTATCACTTATTGTTAATGTGTTTATATGCAGTTTTTCCTCCCCATCTTACAGCTCGGAATGTGTGTAGGAAATGGATATTACCAAGGGTTGAAATGTTTTGGATTAGACAGATAGATAGATAGATAGATAGATAGATAGATAGATAGATAGGTAGATAGATAGAAAAATAGATAGATAGAGACACAGATAGAGATAGAGATAGAGATAGAGATAGAGATAGATATCTGTCTTTAGACATAAGGATGGATGCCCCCTTTCCTTTGTAGTTTCTTCCCGACCTTAGTGTATCCGCCTGTGCCAGTGTGTACTAACTGTGTGGTGAGAGTATCAGACTGCTTTGACTTTCCTTCTGTGTAGTGCTCCACCTGGGAATACTTCCCCTATTCAATCATCAGCTCTAGACACTACTGTGGATGCCAGCAAGTGCTAGATAACAGGAGCCTGATGTAGCTGTCTCCTGAGAGGCTCTGACAGTACCTGATTAATACAGAAGTAAAGGCTCACAGCCATCCATTGGAATGAGTATAGGGCCCCCAATGAAGGAGCTAGAGAAAGGACCCAAGGAGCTGAAGGGTTTGCAGCCCCTTAGGAGGAACAACAATATGAACTAACTAGTACCCTCAGAGCTCCCAGGGACTAAAACATCAACCAAAGAGTACACATGGTGGAACTCATGGCTCCAGCTGCATAAGTAGTAGAGGATGGCCAAGTCAGTCATCAATGGGAGGAGAGGCCCTTGGCCCTGTGAAGATTCTATGCCCCAGTGTAGGGGAATGCCAGGGCCAGTAAGCAGAAGAGGGTGGTATGGTGAGCAGGGGGAGGGGGAGAGGGAGGGAAAAGGCATTTGTTTTAGTTTTTGGTTTATATTATTTTACTTCTCTGGGAAAGGAGATATTGTAAATAAAGAAAACATCTAATAAAAAAAGATATTTAACAACAACAACAACAACAACAAAATGAAATCCATGTCTATATAGTGTGCCTCTTGATTGTCTTAACCTACATAATCATTGGCAAAAATTACTTTCTTAGAGTTGTTATCTCAGTAAATGACTTCACATTTTCTTTTTTCTTTACTCATTATCTAGAAATGCTTGGGACACTGGATGATGTCTAAGTTTGATTGACAAGAGTATAATGATTCAGCTTATAATACTGAAATTTATGGAAACCTACCTAGTATATTTATTTTAAGTCCAATTAACTCTGAACCAAAATGAATAAGTCATGGTATAATCTATTCCTGATATCATATGGACAATCAATCTTGCTTAGAAGCCAAGACCATGGCTGAAATGTGGGAAAGGACTCTTAGCCCAATTTCAGGGTACAGCACCCATGAGTTGTTTCATACAGTGAGACACAGTAAGTGCTCAAAATCATAGTATTGGCCAGAAACTCTCCAGTCATACTCCTTACAGCATTGACTGAGTGCTGGTGTCTCAGTCAAGTTTCTTTAAATTCCTTGGAACATTCTACAATTAGAGTATAATTCCAAGTGGGCACAGATCTAAACTCAAACCTACCATCAGTTTCTTGGACACTTACATATTTATTCTAGGATTTCCTCCATACTACCTCTATGGCCAATCATTACTCCAGTGTATTCTTACAAGTGTTTTTTAGGAATGTCATAGATGAAACCTTTCTTCCAGAAATGATATCACAATTAACATTCATGCCACCTGAAATGGACAAAAGGATTTGTACTGATAGAGAAAAAACCGAAAGCCATAGTGTTTCAGTAACTTTGTGAATACCACAGCAATGAGGCTCTTATGGAAAATGGCCATTGACTCTTTCTTTAATCTATGTCACCCTCTTCTATGTAGATAGATTGACTGTTGTGATTTCACAGGATGGAGGGGTTCTCATGAACACAACTTAGAAACTTTTACCTGGAATAGACCAGACAGACCAAAGAAGGTTGGCAGCCAACCTGATACTACATACATCCTAAGTCTTATTCTATCAAAATGAGACTTAGAGTCTGTATCTTTATGTTGGTGTGGTAAAATACCAGGGATCAAGGCAATTTATAGAAGAATGGTTATTTGGGCTAACTGTTCCACAGGAGTGAGAGTTTTTCATCAATGTCAAAAGCAAGCAGGCAGATGGAGCAGGCTGTTCCTCTCTTTCCCTCTTTCTCTCTCTCTCTGTCTCTGTCTCTGTCTCTCTCTCTCTCTCTCTCTCTCTCACACACACACACACACACACACACACACACACACACACACACACACTACTCATTTACTGCCCAGCCCAGGGCCCATATATTTCTCGTTGAATATTTTTTTAAGCCAAGAGGATGCTCCCCATTCCCAGCCCCCTGGTTTGCCTACTTTTGTAGCATTTTTGGCATTCTGTCATATAACCACTTGACTTCTGAGTAATGTCTTCTGCATGAATCATTTATGCTTCAATGTTTTTTCTGAACCAAGCTTTATATTCCATCCATCTACAATTTTAGATTATCCAACAAAAGTAGTTAAAACATATGACTAGGTGATCAGTTTCAACAAGTACATCATAGGGTAATGAGTTTTTCCCCTTGGGATTGGAAGCTACCCCATGTTCTGCTGACTATTGGTAAGGGGAATAGCCACCTGTGGTAGAAATAAGAATTTCTAAGTTATGAACATATTCATCAGGTGGTGTTGATGTAATAATGATGAGTCTTTTGTCTGTAAAGCACTTTTGCTGTTCATTATCACTTAAAATATTCTGCTAATAACCTGATTTCAAAACATAACTCATGGACTATCTACTGTCTACCTAAAATATTCTTACAGCTTCACAGAAATAGTAACTGAGGAACTTTCATGGTCTTCATTTGTCTGTCCTTACATGGGATTGTTCAAGGACAGGGAAGCCACTATAATTTTCACAAGTGATGATATGTTTCAGTGTCCAATAGCTCTTCGGAAGAGAAGAGAGAGCAAAGAGCCTTTTCTCCATTGTAGCAACCAAAGTATAAGGATGTTACCTAAGTACACTGATGAATGACACTTGTTCCTGCCTGAAAAGCCCTGGGCTATCATGCTTGAAAAAAGTATAAAGGGAGAGGAATGGTGATATATCCTAGAAATCTACTGGGAAATCCAGTTATGATGGTTTGAATGGAAAAAATAAAAATGATGTTCATCAGAAAAGAATTCTCTACTGATGAACACCAAATGGCTGATAAGCACCTAAAGAAATGTTCAACATCCTTAGTCATCAGGGAATCAAAACATCAAAACAACTCTGAGATTCCACCTTACACCAGTCAGATTGACTAGGATAAAAGACTCAGATGACAGCACATGATGGAGAGTTTGTGTTCAGGGAAATGCAAATCAAAACAACTTTGAGATTCCACCTTACACCAGTCAGATTGACTAGGATAAAAGACTCAGGTGACAGCACATGATGGAGAGTTTGTGGAGAAAGAGGAATACTACTTCACTGCTGGTGGGATTGCAAACTGGTACAACCACTCTGGAAATCAATGTGGCATTTCCTCCGGAAATTGGACATAGTTCTACCAGAGGACCCAGCCATACCACTCCTGGGCATATACCCAGAAGATGCTCCAACATGTAATAAGGACATATGCTCCACCATGTTCATAGCAGCCTTATTTATAACAGCCAGAAACTGGAAACAACCCAGATGTCCCTCAACAGAGGAATGGATATAGAAATTGTGGTACATCTACACAATGGAGTACTACTCAGCTATTAAAAACAACGAATTTATGAAATTCTTAGGGAAATGGATGGATCTGGAGAGTATCATCCTGAGTGAGGTAACCCAATCACAAAAGAACACACATGGTATGCATTCTCTGATAAGTGGTTATTAGCCCAGAAGTCTGGAATACAGGAAGAACAACCCACAAACCACAAGAAACTTAAGAAGAAGGAAGACCAAAAGGTGGACATTTCATTCCTTCTTAAAAGTGGGAACCAAATACCCATGGAAGGAGTGGCAGAGAATAACTATGGAGCAGAGACTGAAGGAAGGACAAGCCAGCCCAAATATAGCTATCTCCTGAGAGGCTCTGACAATACCTGACTAATACAGATGTAGAGGCTCACAGCCACTCATTGAACTGTGTACACGATCCCCAATGAAGGAGTTAGAGAAAGGATCTATGGAGCTGAAGGGTTTGCAGCCCCTTAGGATGAACAACAATATGAACTAACTAGTACCCTCAGAGCTCCCAGGGACCCAACCACCAATCAAGAACTATATATGGTGGGACTGAATGTTCTGGCAGCATGTGTATAGTAGAGGATTACAAATTCGATCATCAATAGGAGGAAAGGACCTCGGCCTTGTGAAGGTTCTGTGCCCCAGTGTAGGGGAATGCCAGGGCCAATAAGTGGGAGAGGGTGGGGTGGCAGGCATGGGGAGGGGGGAGGCAACAGGGGTTTGTTCTTGTTGTTTTTGTTTGTTTGTTTGTTTGTTGGAGGGGAAACTGAGAAAGGAGAAATTTACATGTAAATAAAGAAAATATCTAATAAAAAATAAAAAAATAAAAAAAGGAAAAGTAAAAAAAAATGAAGAGAAACAATAAATGATGCATAAAAAATTCTACCAATTTGAAAAGTGTTTCTGAGAAAATGATCCATAAGCACTCTCTATTTGTGATTTGTTTTTGCCTATTGCTATTTATCATTGAATTCATTGTCTAGTACCAACAACATGTTTTCTAATTGGATGAAGGCTATCCACTACAAACCCTCATACTCTATTGTGGCTAGAGCAGAATCTGTCCCTTAAGTTAGATACATTTGCTTGGACTTTTTCTTGATGCCATCATATGTAAGGGGAGAGGAATTTTAGGTCAGAGTCAATAGTATATTTCTGTGTATCACTTTTCCTAATCATATGACACACAAAATATTTTTCCCATTGACAGTAACAGGTATGAGCTTTGTTTTGTGGATGAGGTATTATATAAAATCAGAAAGTGATTAGATATCCATAATATTTTTCATGTTGTTGCAATAGTGGCCGTATATTACCAGTTCAGTAGTTATTATAGATCACAGGTCGACAGTTAAGTAAAACTTTTAATAAAAATTTTTATCTAATAATTTTTATTAGGACATAAAACTTGTCTACATGTATAGAATAAAATATTGTAGAGTTCTCAGCTCTAAATGAGACATTTATACTGTATTAATGTCTCTTAAAGCTAAGAGATGATTGTGGAAGAAGAATAGGAAAGATTGTATGAGTCCGACATAGTAGATGTCTTCAGAGAAATATTATTTGCAGCAATCTGATATGGCTGTTGTTCACATGAACTCATAGAAATTGTGACAGTACACATACAATCTGCAGAAAATCAATCCAACCAAAATACTAGAATAGATAGAAGAGTGATTTTTATTGACAATTGATAATTGCTAAGTGAGAGAAAGGTTTTTTTTTTTTTTTTTTTTTTTAAATCATTTTTGGTTGTATAGCCTATGAAATCTTAGCTATGCTCCAATAGTTGACAGCCCTTCGCCCATGTACATATGACAGCTCCAGATCGACTCAATGGGTTTTTCAAAGATGACCACATGTTGTTGGAAGGGAAAAGTGATAGAGAGATAGGGGAGTCACTGAGTGGTGTGAAAGTAGAGAGTGGATTTTATCAAAATATATCATATAAATGTATGACATAATAATTTATGCACAGTTGCTCTGATTAGGATGGCTTCTATGCCACATCTGAAAATGAAAATGAATATCTACTGCCCAAACACCTACGACCAGCTTAAAGAGAATGTTCTCAAGATTAAAGTACAGTAATATTTTAGGACTTTAGTTTTTCTATTATTTATCTCATAACACAAGAAGTCAGAAAACATACAAATCCTAATGGCTTTTTAAAGACTTCAAATGTAGTATTGATATAATGTTGGGGCTATTTTTAGGTGTGCCTCAATTCTCTATGTCATTTATTTTTCAGTAAAATTTGACTGGTATATTTGTAGTATATTTGACCAGTTCAGATAACACATTCATTCCCTCATTCATATGATGAGTGTTACGATGTTTGGCTATGTGATCACTGGGTATGATGTTCCTAAACAGGATATAAAATGAGTTGGATATATCGTAGAGCTATACCTGGCTACTTGAACAAAGATTTCTGGTAGGGAAGGGAGTTGGAACCAGGAACATGAATAAAAGCCTGTTGAAGATTTTAGAATCAAATAGTAGGCATAACAGAATTTTATTCCTTTGGTATGTTAGTGACATTTTAAATAAGTTAATATCATGAATTATTTTTGCTTAATTTGTATAATGAAAAACCTTAAAACTTACAGATAGCAAACTCCAATATTTCTGTATCTTATACTTCCTCTGGCCTATGAATTGAGACAAAGGAATAGCAAGCATGGCTTCTGTATGCCATGACAATACCCAGATTTGATATGGGAGAAATGAAATACTACAGATTTAAATTATTAGACAATATTCTCACTCATGCATTAGGTGCTTGATTCTGGTCCAAGGATCATTGTCACCTGGGAATGTTATCTAGGTCTCCTTGTTCTAGTCTCTCCATGTGGTCTTCCATCAAGAGCAACTTTGGGCTTTCTGAAACACAGTGGCCATTTTCATTGAGTAAACTTCTCTAGAGTATTCTAGACGATGAACAGAAGAGCATGATTTGTACTATGTTATATTAATCAAACAGTTACAGAACTCAGAATCAAGGGAAAGATAATTGTAAACTATCTAATTAGAGGGGATGTTCCAGTTTTTTAGAGAGCATCCTTTAAAATGGCCACAGTGCTTATTCCATTTATAGATCATCCACACTCATCTCAAATGCAAAATAAGCTATATTCACATCAAGATTTCTAAGATTCTTTTTAAAAAAGATTTATTTATTGATTTTATGTATGTGAGTACACTGTCACTATGTTCTGATATACCAGAAAAGTGCATCGGATCCCATTAGAGATGGTTGTGAGCCACCGTGTGGTTGCTGGGAATTGAACTTATTACTTCTGGAAGAGCAGTTAGTACTCTTAACTGCTGAGCCATCTCTCCAGCCCTGATTTGCAAAATTTTACCTTATCCCTACACTTAAAGTCTAGGGACAAAAATTCATTCCTAGGCACTTATTATCAACTGAATTTTAGAGCCCAATTTATTTAAAACAACCTCAGAAACATCTAAGTTGAAAGATGTCTGATACTGCAATAGTGTGGACTTTGAGTGATTCAGACTGTATGGGAACCTCTCTATTCCTTTGTTCCTCTTTAATAGCTCTTTGTGACCATTTATCTATGATATTCTGAATATTAGGGTGATATTTGGCACTGAGCATCTACAAGTGACTTGGTCTTGACTTCGTTGTGTCACCCATTAGTCAAAGAAGCAGGAGAAACAAATAAGAATATATACCCATAAAATGATATCTGGTAAAGTAATTTTTAGCGATGGACATGTCACAGATGCATAAGAAAAATGCCCCTAAAACTAAATTGTGCAGGCAGTGCAGAAACTTTAAACTTATAAAATAATTTGTATGGAGAGGTGATTTAGATTTAAGGAATATTAAATATTCATATTTAAGGAAAGGACATTTTTAATCTCTAGGAAATAAAATCTCATAAATGGCACAGTTGTAAAATATTGGCTCACTGGATACCCTAAGAACCAATACTTGCTGATCATTCACAGTGACATATCCTAAAAATATCTGTTCCACCACCAGTATGCACTTGTCACATAACACTGGTTCACTTACCACACTAACTGAACTTCATTGAGGCAAACTCCATTTGACTGTCAACCCTGGACCTGCATTTCTCTAGAACCTGCCTATCATGTAGTCAAACAGTCCTTTAGACATGGGAGCATATCACTTATATATATTCATAGTCCTTTGATTTCTCAAGGGTAAGTAAGATACAGTATTCTTCTACTCTTTAGACATTGATTATAGAGATGACATAATAATCATCTTGTAGGAATGTGGCTGTGGAGATGCACATCTGTAATCTTAGAAATTGAGAGGTGCAGTCTGTACTCTCAAAAGTTCAAAGTCATCCTTAACAATATAGAAATCTCAAGGCTCTTCTTTGAAAGTAGATACGTAGCAGTGGGGAGGGAGAACTAGGGGTATCCACTAGAAAGTCCCAGATGCCAGGGACCCAAGAAGTTCCCAGGACCCAACATGGAGGACTTTAGCAGAAATGGCCAACAAAGTGGAGATAGATCCTGTAGAGATCATATCCAGTGGATAGGCATAGCCCCTAGTTGAGCCCCACTCACCTCAAAAATTTAATCAAGAAGTTTTCCTGTCAAGAGGAAATGTGGGGACAATGAGTAGAGAAGAAACTGAAGGAAAGGCCATCCAGAGACTGCCCCACCTAGGAATCCATCCCATCTGCTGACACCAAACACAGACACTATTGCTGATGCCAAGAAGTGCTTACTGAGAAGAGCCCAGTATAGCTTTCCCCGAAGAGGCTCTGCCAGAGCTGGACCAATATGGATGTGGATATACACAGCCAAACATAGGACTGAGCATGGGGACCCCAATGGAGAAGTTAGGGCAAGGACTGTACAAGTTAAAGGGTTTTGCAACCTCATAGGAAGAACAACAATATCAACCAACCAGACCCCCTAGAGTTACCAAGGACTAAATAAACCACCAACCAAAGAGTACACAGTGGCACCCATGGCTCCAGCTGGATATATAGCAGAGTATTCCCTTATCTTACATCACTGTGATGAAGGCTCCTTGTTCCTGTGGAGTCTTGATTACCCAGGAGAGGGGAACTCTAGGGCGCTGAGGCAGGTGTGGGTGCGTAGGTGGGAGAGCACCCTTATAGAGGCAGGAGGGAGTGAGGAGGTGATAGGGGGCTTGTGGAGGGGAAACTGGGAAGGAGGAATAACATTTGAAATGTAAATATATAAAGTAACCAATAAAAATGAAAAAAAGATACATGTGAGCATTACTTAATGGCAAAACAAAACACTATCACAAAAAAGTCATGGAAGATATATTGTCATTGTGGAGTGGTCATAATAAAGGATAGGTCGAGGACCGTACAAGCCAAGAATTCTTAGGATAAGGCACTATGCAAATGGGGCAACATGCTTATTTGTTTAATCTAGACAGTGATCCTTGATGTGATCATTAATAAAATTTTTTGACTCCTTTGAATTTCCATGTTGGATGAAAATGGGTGTTTCGATCTCATAGACTAAAATTTCTTGTCAGGTATTTTAAAAAACTGATAGTTTCTCTTGTTATAATAAAGAAAATGGAAATATCAAAAAAGAGGTCATATACAATTTCTTCCAAAATAATTTAACTGTTAATGTTTTATGTGCATCTCTCTTTCTATCCTCTCTTCACTGCTCCCATCTGTGTGTGTGTGTGTGTGTGTGTGTGTGTGTGTGTGTGTGTGTGTGTGACACATGTGTGCAGGTACACACAGATGCAATTTGATGGTGGCAAATGTTCTGTGTGAAATTGCAGGTAGTTCTGACCACCTGACATGGGTGCTGGAAAAGAAACTGTGATACTCTGAAAGAGCAGCAAGTACTCTCTCTCTCTCTGATGCTACCCCATGTCCCAAGCATCTGCCCTAGCTTGTATTTCAATCCCGACATTCCTGACATTAAAAATTATCTTATTCATTAACTTTCGGCATCTCCTGGGTCATAAGGATTTTAAGGCAAGGGGTTGTGCTCTTGCTGTTTCCGTGCTTACAACATTGTTGTAGTGCCCCTTGGACTCATTAGCAATAATGGCTCAGTGAATGCTTTTCCCTCTTCATTCTTTTTGAGAGGCCAATTACATCTCAGGTTAGAAATGACTCTTCGATGTGGAACCATTTGATCACATACTAAATATGTCTCTGCACCAGAACATTCTCATTCCACATTAACAAGCTGTCCTGGGGAAGGGTACTATCTCCTTGTGAAACAGGAATCCACCTTTATCGCCGCAAGGTAGATCATCAATAGTCTGAGATTTTCTTGTTAATGGTTTATTAATGCAGTTGTCATCTGACAGTTTGAGTATTTTAATTTTGCGTTATCTGAACATTAGTTTTGACACTGTTGATTCCAACAACCTCCTGGATCACTGGGAATGTTGCCTTGGCTTAGCAGAACTGACTTTGAGTGGATTCCACTCATGCTTTCTCAGCAGCTGTTCCTTCTCTGGGAGACGGACATATTTCCTGGAAGCATCAGGATGGTGTATATAGGTCCATAAAAGGTCCAGATTGGTGCATATACGCAGCCTGTCAGCCCACCCCTGTTCATGGCTATGTCATCTTCTAGAGCAGAAGAATGTAAAGGAAGCCATCTTTGATGACTGGCTTAAGACACTCAAGTTCTGTCTCTAGGATACAGGCTCATTTACCTTAAGTAACCTGATGTTTTCTCTGAAAAGGGGGAGAAACTGTTTCTAGCTCACACAGGCTCAGTGAGAATTCTCTGGATGTCTAGTGTGTCACACAATCCTATCTGGAAGACCACCAACCTGAAAGGACATTTCATAATAAGTTCTAATAAAATATATAATTACTGGCTGGACATCAGTACCACAGTGCCAACAAGGCTATGATAGGAATTAAAACTGATTCTTAGACTGGAAATCTTAAACTTTTTCTTTCATTCTGGTTACATTTTCTAAAGATAAATTCATACATTTCCCTCCTACACTACTTTGTAAATTCATTTTATACATTGGATTATACATTGCTTTTGAAGGAGGCATTTCTGAATTTGTTAGTTTTGCAATTTTGTATAGCAAATTATCTCACTTATATATATTTAGAACTGGGAGCAAGAATATTTTCAAGAGAAAATGGGAATAATATTAATGACCATTCTATACATTAATTTAAAGAAAGTACTGGGAGTGTCATTGCCAAACTGAAGTAATCACCCTACTTATAATCCTAGCATAGACATTTCAAAACAGTGAAGAGATAGTTAACAAATTAAAATCTGTCTAAGTCATTTGGTCACAAGTCAAAAGTAACATCTCTATATTCACATTTCTACATTCCTGAATTATTTCTAACATTGGATTCCCTATATGGTTACATATGATAGGCATAGAAATGCAGTTTTCTAATATATATCAATGTGCTTTTGAATTTCTTCCTCTTTCTGAAACCACATCCCTGGGGCAACCAAATCAGAACTCTGTCCCACATCCCTTAAAGGCTATTCCTCTTATATCTTTCTTTCAGATACAGCCCCCAGTTTTAAATATGATATCATAAAAGTCTCCCAA
Organism: Montemys delectorum; assembly: GCA_019843815.1. Taxonomy (NCBI): domain Eukaryota; kingdom Metazoa; phylum Chordata; class Mammalia; order Rodentia; family Muridae; genus Montemys; species Montemys delectorum. The sequence continues at coordinate 12,496 of JADRCD010177357.1, forward strand.
ATGATGTCTTCCTTTTTCTTCTATTGCCCAAAACAAAGTACCTTTCTTATTTATGATTTATAAATTCATAAAGAATTCAACCCCCAAATGTTACAATCTTTGGTTTTGTGTCTATGTGCATCCAGAACACCGGCCTTCACTCCACTTCTTGATCCTCCCTACAGTTTATGTTCCTGAATATTTTCAGCTATCACAGTTTTTCTAACTGTCTGGAATTGTCCTCCTGACTTCATTCCTGGTAGAATTTGTACTATATATTTTAAGTGCAGTTTATTTGATGGGAACTCTAATGAAAACATCTTGCCTCCCTTAGGAAGAACTGGAAACGATGGTTAAATTCCACACCATTTGATCCATATCTACTCAATCGCCTGATTGTTTAAATATAGAAGACAATTCTTTATAGTTATCTTTATTTTCAGATGTTAGACAAGACAGAAAAATATTCTGATTTAAACTTTGTGACAAACCTAACCATTTTACAAATATTTAACAGAATTTCAAACGTTTGAAATGCATTCATAGATTATATAAAATATCTTTGATTTTCTGATTTTGGTACTTTGAGCTATAAATTTCCCTCTTAAGACTGTTTTGGTGGCACATGCCTTTAATCCCAGCACTTGGGAGACAGAGGAAGGCAAATTTTTGAATTCAAGGCCAGCCTGGTCTACAGAGTGAGTTCCAGGTCAGCGAGGGCTACACAGAGAAAACCAAAACAAGACAAAACAAAACAAAAAAAAGACTCTTTTCATTGATTTTATGCTATGGGTTTTGATATACTGTTTTCATTTTATATTTAACCTAAGATTTTAAAATGAGTCCTCTTTCTTTGTGAACCAGTTCTTCATTCAGTGGTGTGTTGTTTAATCTCCATAAATTTGTATAAAATCTGTGTTTTCTCTTGCAGCTGATTTGTAGTATTATTTACTAGTGAGGATATATTATTGTTGGCCTTGATTCAATATATCTATAGTATTACTACTTGTCTTCTATCTTATTATATGATCCATTATAGAGATTTTTGAATGAGCTGTTGAGGAAAATGTATATTCTGAAGTAAATGGATGTTAGGTATATTTGACCTATGACATAATTCAGTTATTTTGGCATTGTAGAGGGAGATATGTATCTTATAATTTTTATTGGTATCTTATTACTATTTAATGTTTGTCTTAATCTTATTACATTAGTTCCTCAACCTTGCCTTTCTTTCAGACATTCTGTCTTCATCCTGATCCATTCTAATGCTCAGATTTTATATATGACATTCAATTTAACTGATAGTTTTCATATACATTATGTCCAATTGTTACCTTCAGTATTTTATCTTTGTTGAGTTCATATAAACTCATATATACATATATATTCATATATATATACATATACACATACATATGAATACAAACATATATAGATGTATATATCATCTACATTCTTTTAGATGATTTTTTTAAATATTCAGTGCTTTTATGGGATTTTTATTAGATATTTTCTTTATTTACATTTCAAATGATATCTTCTTTCCCAATTTCCTATCAAAAAAAACCCTGTTCCTCCCCCTACCCCCTCCCCCTGCTTGCCACTCTAAGCTCTCCAGCTTCCTGGCCCTGGCATTCCCTTACACGGGTGGGGGGGGAGGAGGGGGCATAGAACATTCACAGGACCAAGGGCCTCTCCTTCCATTGCTACATATGCGGCTGGAGCCATAGTCCTACCATATGTACTCTTTGGTTGGTGATTTAGTCCCTGGGAACTCTGAGGGTACAAGTTAGTTCATATTGTTGATTGTTGTGTGTGTGAATGAATGGGTCTCTGGTTCTGTACTTTCTCTTGGGCTCTTTGCTTCTTTGTTGTTGGTTTTTTTCCTTGTCCAGCTTTGATTTGATGGTTTTAACAAAAAAATTAATGAACAGATGAATGAATGACATCTTAATCACTACTGCAATGATTTATAACTGACTTGTCCTTTAGATCCACTAGGAAAGGAAGAATCAGTATAGGGTAGTATATAAGCCACTCCAAGGCAGGCCCCAGGTTCAGGAGTAGTTGACCAACATATAATGCATTTCACAATTGTGTGTGTGTGTGGGGGGGAGGCACACGCGTGCATGCATGAGAGAGAAAGAGGTGGGAGGAGAGAGAGAGAGAGCTCTTATTTGAATACAGTTTGGTAGGTATGCTTTTATTTGTTTATTATTTTGTTTGTTTTAGGGTCAGGTTTACTTATTTTTATCCACCCCTCCCCTTGGCTATGTTGTTTTGTATTAGGTTTTAGTTTCTTTCTTTCTTCCTTTCTTTTCTTCCTTCCTTCCTTTCTTTCTTTCTTTCTTTCTTTCTTTCTTTCTTTCTTTCTTTCTCTCTTTCTTTCTCTCTTTCTTTCTTTTGTTTTGTTTTTTGAGAAAAAAATATAAAGTTGAGTGGGTAGGAACGGGGAAAGGATTCAGAAGAATTTATCAGAAGGGAAGATATGATCAGAATATATTTAAACTTAAAGAGTTTTGTGAATATGTAGAATGTATTTTTTAAAAAAGCCCCACACATTTACACATATACAAAACAATCCCATAAAACAACAACAACAGAACAGTGGCTTCTTTGTGTATTTAGACTTTAGTTTATAAGATTAGAATTTGTAGGGAAGTAGGATTGGCAAAGAGAGATATATAAATTTCAGAAAAAAATTGCAGTGGGTTACAGTAGTTTGGAGGAAAATTGTGAATAGAGTTAGGATTCTCAGAGTATAGACATTGTTAAATGTAAAAAAAATATATAACTAAATAGCAAAAATAAATAAATACACTGAGAAAGCAAGCAAGCAAGAAAGCAAGCAAGAAAGGGAGGTATAAGAATGTAAAACTAGGGAAGGAGACATAAAAATAGTATGAATGAAGAAACATACACAGCAACCTGAAAACCTAATCTGTGTGTGTGTGTGTGTGTGTGTGTGTGTGTGTGTGTCTGTGTATAACCATAAAGAGATACATTATCTATCTAACAGTAGGTATTGAATAATTAGAAAAAGAATATTTATGTAGTGACTTGCTGATACAAAGAGGACTTCTCATATTCCTCTCACTCTATTGTGTCCTACTTTAGGCCATGTGCAATAACTGCAGTACTGCTCTCTGAAGTCTGCACTTAGAGCTTTGTGTGATTCGCTGTGGGAACTGGAGGTTGTATCTCCTTTCGTGGTACTCACTTTACACTCATCCTTTCTATCTTTTTTTTTTTTTTTTTTTTTTTTTGTGTGTGTTACTCATCTCTTTTATTACTTTGCTCAGATTCTCCATCATTTCACATATGGATTTTTAAGGGTTACAGATTTTACTATTGGGTTTTAAAACTCTATGCAAATAGTTGAGGAACAAGGTGTTATATCATCTTTAAAAGCCAGAACACAGACAGAGGAAAGGCTATCCAGAGACCACGCCACCTAGAGACCCATCCCATCTGCAGACACCAAACCCTGACACTGTTGCTAATGCCAAGAAGGGCTTGCTGACATGAGCCTGATATGATTGTTCCCTGAGAGGTTCTGCAAACACCTGACCAATACAGATGCAGATACTCCCAGCCAGCCATCAGGCCGAGCCAAGAGACCCCCAACAAAAGAGCCAGAGAAAGGATCGAAGGAGCTGAAGGGGATTGCACCCCAATAGGAAGAACAATATCAACCAACTAGACCACCCAGAGCTCCCAGGGATTAAACCACCAATCAAAGAATACACATGGAGGGATCCATGGCTCCAGATACAAATGTAGCAGAGGATGGCCATGTCTGACATCAATGGGAGGGGAAGCGCTTGGTCCTGGGGAGGGTTGATACCACAGCTTAGGAAGATGCTAGAAAGGTGAGATGGAAATGAGTGAGTGGATGGAGAAGCACCCTCATGGGGTAAAGGGGAAGGGGAGAGGGGTGATGAGATGGGGAGGTTTGTGGAGGGGTAAACAGGAAGGAGGATATATCATTTGAACTGTAAACAAATAAAATGACTAATTTTTAAAAAAGCCAAGGAACACTGAACAAAGTCGTCCCTGAGGCTTTGCAATCTCACATTGATTAGTGGTTTGCCTGAACATCAAGGCCAAGATACTTTTCTCCTTTGGAGACAGAAGATTTCACAGAACCCCACAGTAAAATATAACAAGAAGGACAGTTCATTGACACGTCTGAACATACACAAACCATCGGACAGTGCACATGTGACAGGAAAGAAAAAGGAAACCTATTTTCTGGTTAATATGATCAACTATTTTATAATTAATTATAAGTGAACTCTACTTTCCTCTCCCATGTCCTAACAGTTTAATTTAAATATCCAACCATTAAATTTTTTTTTTTTAATTAGGTATTTTCTTCATTCACATGTACACTTTCCCTCTCCCATTTTCCCCTCCAAAACAAACAAACAAACAAACAAACAAACAAACACAAGAACAAACCCCTTCTGCCTCCCCCCTCCCAATGCCTGTCCCCCCACCCTCTCCCACCCATTGGCCCTGGCATTCCCCCACACTGGGGCACAAAACCCTCACAAGGCCGAGGTCCCTCACTCCCATCGATGATCGAATTTGCAATCCTCCACCACATACCTGCTGCCAGTACACTCAATCCCACCCTGTATAGTCCTTGATCGGTGGTTGGGTCCCTGGGAGCTCTGAGGGTACTAGTTAGTAATTGTTGTTCGTCCTAAGGGGCTGCAAACCCTTCAGCTCCATAGAACCTTTCTCTAACTCCTTCATTGGGGACCGTGTGCTCAGTTCAATGAATGGCT
>JADRCD010177361.1:0-30708 GCA_019843815.1 Montemys delectorum
ATTTTTATTGTTATAATATTTTATAAATTTTAAGGAATATGACAAAAAAGATATTGTAGGTATTGAAGGGGGTCTCTAGGAGGAGTTGGGGTACAAAAGGGAAACAAGAATGTGATTTAATTCTATTTACTTAAAATATGTTTTTAAATGTTAACAAATTCAGATAAATTGAAATCATGTAACTTTTCTCATCATAATGCATAAAAGTTAAAAAAAATGCATAAAAAGTTATGCAGATGTCTCAGGCCTTAAATAAAGCATGGCTGTGTGGAACACTTGTTTTTTTCTAACTCATTAACTTCTTTTTTTGAATACAGGAACAAAAGTATTCTATGCAAGTCAATGAGTTGGAGGGACAGTTTCACCAAAAAGCCAAGGAAATTGGTATGATTCAGACAGAGCTAAAGACAATAAAACAATTCCAGAAGAGAAAAATACAAGTGGAAAAAGAATTAGAAGAGGTAAGTTCTGTTTCTTCATTTCTTCTCTTTTAAAAAAAGATTTATTTGGGGCTGGCGAGATGGCTCAGTAGTCTTCTGACTGCTCTTCCGAAGGTCCTGAGTTCAAATCCCAGCAACCACATGGTGGCTCACAACCATAATGAGATCGGATGCCCCCTTCTGGTGTGTGTGAAGACAGCTACAGTGTACTTATTTATAATAATAAATAAATCTTTAAAAAAAGATTTATTTTTATCTTATGTGTGTGCATGTTTTGCCTGCATGTATGTAAGTACACTTCATGCATTTCTGGTGCTGGAGAAGGCCAGAAAAGGATGCTAAATCCCCTGGAACTAGATTTACTGAAGGCTAAGCTACCATGCCGGTGCTGGGAACTAAGCCTTGGTCCTCTGTAAAAGCAATAAGTAGTCTTGACCACTGAACCATCTTTCTAGTCTTTCTTTAAAGGAGATTAGATCAACAATTTAACCCTTGCAAAACAGTTTTCACATTTATTCCTGTGAGATATCAGCACAATTTAGAGAAGAGAAACTGAAGTCTTAACTGTTATAAGTTCTTTTTCTTTTCTTTTTTGTTTTGTTTGTTGTTATTGTTCTGTTTTGAGGCAAGGTTTCTCTGTGTAAAAGCTCTGCCTGTCCTGGAACAGCTCTGTATAGGATGCTGGCAGAAAACTCACAGAGATCCAACAGCCTCTGCTTCCTGAATGCTAGAATTAAAGGCCTGTAATACCACATCTGGCCTCTTTTTCTTTTTCTTTTTTTATGTTTATTCATATACCTATCCTCTAACTGTGTTTGTGGAGTATATCATGTGTAGGTCAGAGAAGACCATCTTGTAGAGTCAGTTCCTTCCTCCTTCTGTGTCCCAGGGATTAAACTTAGGTGGCCAGGCTTGGTGGCAAACACCTTTATCTGTTGATTCAGTTCACCTGCCTGACAATGATCTTTTTCTAGGCATTGATTTCTTTGTGTGCTTGTCAAATTTTAGCCAATGCACCTTTCCATGTTAGTCAGAAGATAAGCCTTTGATTTGATTGAAATAAACTACCAGTTCTTAGGAATTATCAGTGAGTAGGTAGAAGAGTTCTACAGGACAATGTGTTTGGGATGAAGAAACAATTTGAGGAAAAAACCTAGAAGACTGCATAGAGAGGAACACATGAAGTTTCCTGAAAGGCCTGTTTTTATACCGTTTGCTGATTTCCAGGGTATCGTTCCAGATAGTCATCTGAATAGTCAATTAAAGCTTAAGCGTTTGTCATACAGCCGAGCAGGGGTTGCTAGTGATTGGTGGTAGGCCTCAGCACTGTTCTCTTGGGCACCTCAGGAAGCTGCTCCGGTGTCCTTGTCGGAGGAGTGTGTGTGTGTGTGTGTGTGTGTGTGAGAGAGAGAGAGAGAGAGAGAGAGAGAGAGAGAGAGAGAGAGAGAGAGAGAATCTGTGTGTTTGTTCGTTCCCAGAGCCTCATGTGTGCTATGAAAGCATTCTACCCTGACCTGTATACCTATCCTTGCAATTGGCATAGACATTTCTCCCATCGTCTATTATTTGGAATCAAGTCTCTAGATCTGGTCCACATTCTAAGGATGGAAATTAGGTTCCATTATTTCAAGATAGTGTCAAGGAATCGTAAGCATACTTTAAAACCATACACCCTTATAGCTCTAAGTATATATACAGGTGCAGTAGGACTATGCATGCATCTTGGTTGCTGGAGACTCCTTTCTGGTATGTGACAGCTGGCCAGGTTCTTTTTGTATGCCCAGTCTGGCCTCATGATTGAAACACCTCTTCTGTCTTAGCCTCTCAGTGCTGGATTACAGGTAAAAGCCTCCCCAGCTTTATTTGGTTTTTATTCTTTTTGTCTGAAAGAATTTATTTTTAATTATGTGCATGGATGTTGGGGGGGGGATATACATGTGCGTTCATGTACCGGCAGAGACCAGAATCCTCTGGAGCCGGAGCTATAAGCACTTATTAGCTGACTGATGTGGGTACTGGACCCTGAACTCTGGTCTTCTTCGAGACCTATACATGCTCTTAACTGCTGAATCATCTCTCCAAGCCCCCAATTCTAATTTTATTTTGACGAGGGTCTCATGTAGCCCAGGCTAACTCTCAGCTCTTGCCTCTGCCTCTCAAGTGTTGGGATTAAAATGCTCTGTTCACTTCCCTCAAGAATCTTCTATATTTCTGAGCTGTAAACAACATATTGTTTAGACAGTTTAGTGTGTAAGTTAAATCTACCCATATCAAGTTTTCATCTTTTATAACACTACACTTACACCAATACACAGTCCTTTAACCCTTTAATTTACCCAAATTGGATATTCACATAACTTTGAAGTCTTCTTTATTTTGTGTTTTGGTGCTTGAACCCAGAGCCTTGGGTATGCTTGAGAAGCAATCTACCACTGAGCTACACTCCCAGCCTTTGTCTTTTTTGTTAAGTTCAGAATATCTCTTTTATTATCAATAAATAGCTGATGTATCTTTATCTATTAAATTTTCTCCTAGCATTTAAAGGCTTACCTTAAGTGCACTTTCTCCTCGAGGTCTTTCCCCAGAGTTCTGTTTAACGACTCCTTGTACTTTTCCATGAGATTTGGTACAGAACACATCCTGATTTACCTTTTCCCTAATGGACTGCAAATTCTTTGAGGCGGGAGTTTTGTATTCTTGCAATTCAAGAATCACAGCAATACTTGACTAAAGACCTAGCTTCAACTTTTTTTTTAAAAAACCTTTTCCTGGCTGGCTGGCGCATGCGCTGTGACGTTCTCGGCCTCAGCGGCTGCCACCGCGCAGCTCCGCAGTGACGCAGCCGCGCTTCTCAGCAGTGACGCAGCCGCCCGCGCCACCCTTCACGCCGCAGCTACTGCCAGCCGTTTCGGCGCTTCGGAGTCGAAGATGGCAGAACAAGTTTCTCAGGGGAAGTCGGCGGACCAGGTGTGCACCTTCCTCTTCAAAAAGCCCGGGCGGAAAGGGAGCGCTGGCCGCCGGAAGCGGCCTGCGTGCGACCCCGACTCCGGGGAAAGCGGAAGCAGTAGCGATGAGGGCTGCACGGTTGTGCGACCGGAGAAGAAGCGGGCGGCCCACAATCCCATGATCCAGAAGACGAGTGGCAGCGGTAAACAGAAGGGGGCCTACTGTGATCTCAGCGGCGAAGAGGAGGAGAAGACCGGGAACGATAGTCTGGGCGTCGTCTACAAGTCCACGCGCTCGGCGAAACCGGTGGGGCCCGAGGACATGGGGGCCACAGCAGTCTACGAGCTGGATACGGAGAAGGAGCGAGACGCACAGGCCATTTTTGAGCGCAGTCAGAAAATCCAGGAGGAGCTGAGAGGCAAGGAGGATGACAAAATCTATCGTGGAATTAATAATTACCAGAAATATATGAAGCCCAAGGACACGTCCATGGGCAATGCCTCCTCTGGCATGGTGAGAAAGGGCCCCATCCGAGCCCCTGAACATTTACGTGCCACCGTGCGCTGGGATTACCAGCCTGACATCTGTAAGGACTACAAGGAGACTGGCTTCTGTGGCTTTGGAGACAGCTGCAAATTCCTCCATGACCGTTCAGATTACAAGCACGGATGGCAGATAGAACGTGAGCTCGATGAGGGCCGTTATGGTGTGTATGAAGACGAAAACTATGAAGTAGAAAGTGATGATGAGGAAATACCATTCAAATGTTTCATCTGTCGCCAAACCTTCCAGAATCCGGTGGTCACCAAGTGTAAACATTATTTCTGTGAGACCTGTGCACTGCAGCATTTCAGAACCACTCCACGATGCTATGTTTGTGAGCAACAGACTCATGGGGTTTTCAATCCTGCCAAAGAACTGATTGCTAAACTGGAGAAGTATCGAAAAGCAGAGGATGGTGCTTCCAACACCCCAGAAGACCCCGATGGAATCTAATTGCCATTATTTAGATTTTCCATAATTGTCTAATCTCAAAGTACTTTTTGTTTTAGTCACCTCAAGCTAAAGCAACCATAATTGAAGAAATTTTAAGTTTTTTAGGAAGAATAGCCAAGTTTTGTTTTCTATGACAGTGCTGGAGATGGAATCAGTACAGTTAAAGAACTCCTAGCTAGGCTGTCTGTCCATCCTGTATATAGCTATACATTCTGAATCTAAATAAAGAACTCTAGTACCCTGATGTGATTTTTCTCTTTTAAAGAACAATGTCGCCACCTATTGGAGAGGTAGATTTCAGACCGTTTAAAGAGGGCTGTTGACGAACACTTAAAATTCAAGGATAAAGTTAGTAGCTTACTGGAAAAAAATAGGGCAGGTCTGTGGAATCTGATATGTAGAAGAAATGAGGCAGATACGAGGGACCCATATACTTAAAATTGTGATGTGTATATAGGTAAGAGATTTATTTGTATAGAATTCTCTGCATATCGAGTCTAAAACATTTAGTTTAGGAAAAGGGATTCAAATTATCCATTTCAAAGGAAAAAAGTGAAACCAAGATTAGTGTGTTTGTGAGCACCCTACCTTTGTGCAATTAATCAGTGGACAATTTTGAAGAGTCATCTCCATCCGAATTTACTTAAAACTCAAACTTAAGTTGTCAGGTTCTGTGACAGACTCCTTTATCCCTTTACTTTCTGAGCCATCTCACTTGCTCCTCCTTTGAGTTTTTGAGACAATCTGTGTCTCAGATTGACTTTCAAATCATTACATATTCCAGGCAAGTCTTAAATTGGGAATTATTTTGCCTCAGGCTTCTAACTTCTGGGATTACAATTGTGAGTCACCGTGCTCAGCCACTAATTTCACCTTAACTTTTATTTACCTGTGTGTGTGTGTGTGTGTAGAAGTCAAATATAACTTGGAGTCAGGTATTCCTTCCACTGTGTGGGTCCTGGGTACCTTTACCCATTGAACATTGAACCATTTTGTTGGCCCCACTAGTTATCTTTTGAAAGATTTATTGATATACAGATTTTGAGGGGAGTCTAATAATGTATCAAAGATTCATCTCCAGATGCTGGGATGGGGGATATTTGACCCATACCTGAACTGGTACACTGACATTGATTTTAAAAGTGTGACAAAATAAGCCATTTGAAAAATTAAATCCCAACAGTTAAAAGAACATCTGAAAGAAAAATAAAAGCTTTATTATATTAGAACAAATTATAATACAGAAAGTTGTTAATAAGTGAGGATTATGTTATGCCATTAAATGTTTACTATGCTAATCATTTTACCTGTATTATTTAAATTGTACCTGTATTTTCTCAGTGTTGTGACAAAATTTCTGAGACAAAAGCAACTTAAGGGAAATTTGGCTCACAGTTTGAGTCCAGGCCATCATGGTGTGAAATGTCATGGCCTCGAGAGTATGAAGCCGCTGGTCACAAAATTAGGAGCAAAGAATGATAAATGCTGTCATTCTGTTTGCTTTCTCCTCATATTCAGTCCTGGACCCCAAACTATTGAATGGTGCTGCCCACATTCAAGGTGGCTCCTCCCTCTTCAGCTGAACCTTTCCATTTTTAAATATATAAAGTATACCTATGTTTATATGCCCTTGGAGACCAGAAGAGAATGTGAGATCTTGAGCTGGAATTACAGGCAGTTGTAAGCCACCAAATGTGGGTGCTCGAAACCAAACCTCTAGAAGAACATTAAATTCTCTTAACCACTCAGCCGTCTTGCCAGTCCCTGAGCCTTTCTAAAAACACCTTTTTAGACACAGCCAGAAGAATGTTTCCACGGTGATTTCTAATCAAGTTGACAGTGAAGATTAACTGAGGAGATAATTTCATGTGAAGGCCTAAGGTTGGTGATGTGAATCTTCCTTAGTTACTCTTTCACCTAATTCTTTGAGGTAGAGGCTCTCACTCAAACCCTGAGTTCCCTGATCAGGCTAGTCTCCCTAACGAGCTTACTCTGAGAGTTCCTTGCCTTCTACCTTCCAAAGCTAGAATTATAGGTAGGTGCCACATCCACCTCTCATTTACATGAATTCTAGGGATCTGTTTTCTTGCCAATCCACTATTTTCTTTTTTATATTTAGCGAACTGTAGTCTGGTCCCTAAAGTTTCTTCCCATTTAAAAACTTCATTGTTTTGTGATTCCATATTTTGTAAATTTTTTTTTTTTTTTGAGTTTTTCAAGACAGGGTTTCTCTGTGTAGCCCTGGCTGTCTTGGAACTCACTTTGTAGATCAGGCTGGCCTCCAACTCAGAAATCTGCCTGCCTCTGCCTCCCAAGTGCTGGGATTAAAGGCGTGTGCCACCACTGCCTGGCATTTTGTAAATCTTAAGAAAGTATATATGAATGCCCTAGGAAATGTTACTCATGAAAGTCTTTAAGAAACTATCAGTCTAGTAATTGTGGAAACAGTAAAGGGAGATGTGTTAAGAGATGATGACACTGATTCTGTGTGTTCAAGATTATATGATAGACAGTGTATCTTCAGAATTCTTTATGAATATGTCCCACTCAATCTTTCAACTTTTTTTTTAGCTGAAAGAAAATTTAAGGAACTCGGAGAAGAACTATCAGGAGACTCTTAGAAGACTAGAAAGCAGATTTTTTGAAGAAAAGGTATTAGTATTAAGAAATGCTTTGTGGGCTGGACCTAGGCCTCCATACACATATGTTACAGATGTGCAGCTTGGTCTTCATGTGGATCCCAAACAACTGGAGCAAGGACTATCCCAAAAGGTGTTGCCTGACTGTGGAATTTGTGTTAGCTGGGCTGCCTTGTCTGGCCTCAGTGGGAGAGGATGAACCTAGCCCCACAGAGACTTGGCGTGCCACAGTTGGAGGATACCCAGAGGGAGCCTCCACCTTCTCAGATGGGAAAGGGAGGGGGTGACAGGGAGACTGGGCAGTGAGTGGGATATAAAGTGAATAAATAAAAATAAAATGAAGGCCGGGCGGTGGTGGGGCACGCCTCTACTCCCAGCACTTGGGAGGCAGAGGCAGGCGAATTTCTGAGTTTGAGGCCACCCTGGTTTACAGAGTGAGTTCCAGGACAGCCAGGGCTATACAGAGAAATGCTGTCTCGAAAAAACAAAACAAAACAAAACAAAACAGAAAAGAAAAAAATATCCTGCATGAAGAAAAGAAAAAGAAAAAAATGCTTCATTTACTAGAACAAAGGTATGTTCATATGCACTCTGAGCATTCCAGCATTCCATTTAGTATCTTGCTAGAAAATATTATCAAGTAGCAGAAAATAAATGTAGGGGTATGCACTGGCTTACACCTATGACTGTAGGACTTAAGAGGCCGCTGAGGTAGAAAGATCTTGAGTTCAAAGCCACCTCTGAGCCTCATGGCAAGTTTTATGCAAGTCTAGGCTATACTAAGACATGTCTCAAAAAAAAAAAAAAAAAGAGTACAAATGAGGGAAAACAAACCTTTATATTCTATGAATCTCAGTGTCTAATCCTTCTCCACTTAGAGATTTCCTAAGTTTTTTTTTTTTATTTAGTGTTTCTTTTTTTTTCTATTTATTTTATGTGTGTAAGTACACTGTAGCTGTCTTCAAACACACTAGAAGAGGGCATCAGATCTCATTACAGATGGTTGTGAGCCACCATGTGGTTGCTGGGATTTGAACTCAGGACCTTTGGAAGAACAGTCAGTGCTCTTAACTGCTGAGCCATCCCTCCAGCCCTCTTAAGTTTTTTTTTTAAAGATTTATGTATTTATTGTTATATGTAAGTACACTGTGGCTGTCTTCAAACACACCAGAAGAGGGCATCAGATCTCATTACAGGTGGCTGTGAGCTACCATGTGGCTGCTGGGATTTGAACTCAGGACCTTTGGAAGAGCAGTCAGTGCTCTTAAGCGCTGAGCCATCTTACCAGCCCACGAGATTTCTTAAGTTTTAATTGATAAAATAAAAAATAAAATTTGTACATTCTAATGGTGTACCATCCAGTTTTTCAAAAATTTTTATACAATGCTTAAGTTAAACATATCTTTTCTGTTTTTTTCTTACTTTTTTGAGAAAAGGTCTTATGTAGCCCAGTTGGCCTTGAGCTTACTATTTAGTGGGACTCTGCCTTGAACTTGATTCTCCCACAGAGGTGCATATCATGACCATTATAATCGATATCTATCTGCTCATAGAAGTACTGTTTGTGATGGACCTTTCAAAAATATTTTCTTCTATCTTTTAAAAATATATTGTACATTGTTATCAGTAGTGAAGCTAACTTGTGTAATAGCTTGTATGTAACTATAACTTAGCACACAAGTCCACATTTCTCCATCCTATGTACTCTGTGTTGGGTAGTTTTATGTCAACTTGATACATGCCAGAATCCTGAGAGGATGGAGCTTCAATGGAGAAAATTGGGCTCCAATTTCCCTGGAGGACTGGGCTGTAGTGAAGTCTGAGGGACATTACTTCAATAGTAGTGGATGTTGGAAAGCCCAGCCCATTGTGAATGGTGCCATCCCACGGCTGGTGCTCCTGAGTACTATAAGAAACGCAGATTGAGCCAATACCCAGCATTCCTCAGTGACATCTGCAAAGCTCTTGCCTCCAGGTTCCTGCTCTGACTTTCTTCAGACTGTGAAGTGGAAGTAGAAGCAAAATAAACTCTTTCCATTTTGTTTTTGATCATGATGCTTCATCACAATAGAAACCCTAAGATACCCTCTTCTCTTTCCCTAGCCTCCATAACTACCATTCCAGTCTCAACTTCCCTGAGATTATCTATCATCCATTTACCCATTTTGTGGTGTTATGGATTGAACACAGGATGTTACACATAGTAGGCAAGCACACCACCACTGAGTCTTCCAGCCATAGGAAAACCTTTCTAGATTGTATTTCTGAAGGAAATCATGTAATTCTTGTCTTTCTGAGCCTTGCTTGTTTCAGTAAGCACAATAATCTCTAGTTCTATTCAAGTTGTGACAAAGGACAGGATTTTGCTCCTTTTTATGGCAATAGCATTTCATTATGTATATCCACCAAATCCTTTCATTAGTTAGTGGTAGATACATAGGTTGCTTCTATTCCAGAGTGTTGAACTATCCTCAAGAGGGACTGTCATCTTGTCTTCACAAGGCTTAAGGTCTCAGCTTTTTATCTCCCCCTCCTTTTTTTTTTTTTTTTTTTTTTTTTGTAATTTTCAAGTTTTTTGAGATGGATGCAGCCTTGAACTCACTCTGCTGCTGAGTGCTGGTTATTATAGGTATGTGCCATCTTCCCCTGTACATTCTCCAATTTTAAAGTTAGTAGCTTTCATTGTGTTTTGTTTAGCAAAAACTATCCTCTGGCTCTGCTTCTAAGATAAACTCTTTTCCTGTTTTATGCACATGCCATTGTTTTAGCTTGCTCTTCTGTTTCTGTGTTAATTACCATTATCAAAGGGACTTGGAGAGCCAGGCAGTGGTGGTGCATGCCAGCACTTGGGAGGCAGAGGCAGGTGGATTTCTGAGTTCGAGGCCAGCCTGGTCTACAGAGTGAGTTCCAGGACAGCCAGGGCTACACAGAAAAACCCTGTAAAAAAAAACAAACAAAAAAAAAAAAAAAAAAAAAAAAGGACTTGGAGAGGAAAGAGTTATTTCACCTTACAACTCCCAGGTCACACTTCATCACTGAGAGAAGTGAGGGCAGGAACATGGAGGCAGGAACTGAAGCCGAGACCATGGAGGACTACTGCTTACTGGCTTGTTGCCAGGCTACCTTGTTCTGCTATTTTTCTTATTCAGCCCAGCTCAGAACCTTCTACAGGAAGTGGCCATCAAGAAAATACCCCACAGACATGACCACAGGTCAGTCTGATGGAGGCAGGAGTTAGAGATAGTTGTGGCCTGCCATGTTGGGTACTTGGAATTGAACCCCAGTCTTCTGGAAGAGCAGCTAGTGCTTTTAACCACCTAGCCTTGTCTCTAGCCCCATACTATCCTTTTTGCTGCCTCTTTCCTCTACCACACTTAAGAAGTTTTTTTTTTTTTTTTTTTTTTTTTTTTAATATCAGAACAGGAACATTTTGTTTTGTTTTGTTTTTGTTTTTCTAGACAGGGTTTCTCTGTGTAGCCCTGGCTGTCCTGGAACTCACTCTGTAGACCAAGCTGGCCTCGAACTCAGAAATCCACCTGCCTCTGCCTCGGAACATTTCTTAAAATCTGTTTATTTAATTTTATGTGTTTTTGTCTGAGTATATGCATATGCACCTTGTGCATGCAGGGGTCTGTGGGTGTCAGAAGGTGCCAGATCCCCTGGAACTGAAGTTATAGATGCTTATAAATCACTATGTGGGTTCTGGAAACCCAATCCAGTCCAGGGAGGCATCTCTCCAGCCCATAAACCAAGTATCCTGTTTGATGCTAAAGTAAATACTTTGTGATATGAAATGTTTGATGTTAGAAGTATAGTTTTGTATTTGAACATATATTCTACTTTTAGCACCGTCTGGAACAAGAGGCTGAGAAGAGGATCATAATGCTGGCAGAGAGAGCCCACCATGAAGCTGTGGTGTAAGAGACTGTTGCCTTAGTCATACAATCTTTCTTTGTTGCTATCTGTTTTATTCTTAGCTTAGCTTCTTCTGTCTCTTGGCAAGCCTTCTTTAATTCTTGTCTACCCTTATTCTTCTTGTGTCCCCTACTCTTTCCCCTTCCCCTCTTTCTGTAACAACATGGTAGCAATAACTTTCTCTTTGAAGTTAGACCCTCGCTAATTTATTTTATAATTATTTTATTATATTTAGGTAGGTGTGTATATGTGAGGGCACACCAGTACCACAATGTGAGTGTGGAGGCCAGATAATTTGTAGGAAGGAGATCAGTTCTCTCTTTTACTATGTGGGCTCCAAGGATAGAACTCAGGTCATTAGGTAAGTGCCTTTACCCACTGAGCCATCTCACTGGTCCCACTGGAAGAATTCCTAATATCCTTGAAAATAAATTTAATTTAAAAAATGTAGGCTATCTAGGCATGGAAGCAGACACTTATAATAATCTCAGAGGTTAGGAGGCTAAGGGAGGTGGTTCACCAGTTCTAGGATATCCTTAGCTACATAGTGAGACCCTGTTACAAAGAAATCTACAATAGGGCCATAATAGCCATTTTGGAGGACTATTGAAAGATATTTGTATAAGTACCATTATAGTGTTTTTAGGTTAGTACATGAACCCCAAGATCTCATGGTTTATTTTTTATTAATGTAAGAATGTAATATGAATTGAAGCTTTTTTTAGATGGTGACTCAAGAACTTGGACTGCTGGCATCTTCTCCCTTTGTCACCTTAGAGTTCTTTAGGTCTAGTCAAATGACAAGGATGGAGAAGACATGGGAAACTGGTGCCACATTACTGTGTTTGAGGTGTTAGAGGCTGAAAGCCCAGACATGCACATCCATCCCACCCACCACTGATCTGCAGCCCCGGCCCTTTTTTCTACCTTATGAAACTGAGTCTCACTAACTTGCCAAGACCAGCCTTGTACAGCCTTGTGATCCTCCTGCCTCAGTTCCCTTAAGAGCTACAATTAAAGGTGTGCTACTATTCCTAGCCTTTTTTTTTTTTTTTTTAAAGAGAAAGGGACTTTCTATATATAACTCAAGCTCATAGCCAACGTGCATCATCATGACCAGCTAACACACAGTTTTTCCCTTTACTGCTGAAGAAGTGCTTCATCATAAGGTCTTGATCTACCTAGTGAGTAGTTAGCTACTCATAAGTGGTGGTAGTGGCATGTGTGTCCCATGTTGGCCCTCCCCCAACTCTGCTGCTAGGGATTAAACTCAGAGACTTGCACATGCTGAGCAAGTATTCTTTCCCTGAACTACATACCCAACCTAGTGGTAGTCAGTGTAGTGTTTTGGGGAGGGGGGTAAGACTGTTACTGTTCCTCTTAAGTATTTAAAACTTAGGCATGTGACAAGTGCAGTGAAACTTGTTTTTAATTCCAGTGCTCCACAGGCAGAGGCAAATGGATTTCTGTGATTTTGAGACCAGTTAGGTCTAGAGTGACCTTAACTCAAATCTCCCGACCCTCTCACCCCCCAACCCCCACTCTACCCCCAGCCCCACCCCAGTGTAGTAAACTTAGGCCTATATTTTGGGCTCTTAAATGTGTATGTGTGTGTGTGTGTGTGTGTGTGTGTGTGTATCTCTATTTCAGGCAGTTGAACACTGCTGGAAGAAATGTTTTTAAAGAGAACGTTTATCTTCACAAGGCGCTTGCATACCACTTGAAAGAAGCTGAAGTTAAACAGAAAAACTCCAAGAAGATGGAAGAAAGTCATTCCTGCCTTTTACAGCAAAAGGTTCCCATTCACATTTAGATTCATTTTCTTTCTTTTCTTTTCTTTTTTTAGGATTGTGTTGGTAAATACCAAACATTGATTACAATAACGATAGATAAGGAAAATATCTTGATAATTGTCTTATCTGAAAAGATTAATTACTAGATGATTTTAAAGACACATTAAGCATGACTTTACAAATATAGAAGAAATAGAAACGTGACTCTTACCCTCTTAGAATACTCATTTTGCTTTGTTCATTGTTGAACCCTGAATCATTTACTAATTGGTTTAGCTGTAGCAGACAGTCATTAACGGTATCATCGCATAATGG
Organism: Montemys delectorum; assembly: GCA_019843815.1. Classification (NCBI taxonomy): domain Eukaryota; kingdom Metazoa; phylum Chordata; class Mammalia; order Rodentia; family Muridae; genus Montemys; species Montemys delectorum. The sequence continues at coordinate 13,045 of JADRCD010177361.1, forward strand.
ATTAGGTTTTTTACCTAAAGGTGCTTGAAGGAAAGCAATAAAGATCAGGATTGTCTTCATTTATTCTCTGTAGCTTATGGCTTATATTCTTAATATTTGAAAAAGTTTTATTTTGTGGGTATGGGTGTTTTGCCTGCATGCACATCTGTGTAGCATGTGCATGCAGTGCCTGTGCAGGCCAAAAGAGGATTTCGGATCATCTGGAACTAGTATTACAGACAGTTGTGAGCCATCATGTGGGTACTAGGATTCAAACCTAGTTTCTCTGCAAGAATAGCAAAGGTCCTAACTGCTGAGCCATCTCTCCAGCTCTCATCTTTGTGTATGTTGGGCACTTTATGGCCAAGGTGGCTCATAGAGATCTAAGGGTTACTTCAAACAGCAGGGAGGAAAAATAAGGAAAAAGAAAACAAACAAAATCCTACCTTCGTTACCAATCTTCCCAGGTATCCTATTTCCACTTCTAGCCCAGCGAGGTGTGGTGGTGTACCCCCTCAGTCCCAGCACTCGGGAGGCAGAGCCGGTGGAGCTTTGCATTTGAGGCCAGCCTGGTCTTAGAGCCTGTTCTAGAACAGCCAGTGCTACACTACACAGAGAAACCCTGTCACTAAAAACAAACAAACAAATCCACTTATACTGCAACGTGCCTGACCTTGTTCAACTTCAAGGGACCTTTATAGACTTGCTGGGGCTTTTTGCACAGTTTTATTGATTTCTATAATATAAAATATATAAGAATTATAGAGGAAGTTTGAAAGTTTCCTAATTAATAAAATCAGTGGATCGCCTTCACAGGTCTAGTCAAGGACCCAAAAGTATTTATTGGTTACTTTTTCTGCTCACAGAGATTTCAAAATAATTGCTTCCACCTGACATGATGCTCAGATCCCCTTAGGTAACAGAAATTATTGAGAGACTTTATTTTTATTTTATTTTATTTATTTATTTATTTATTTATTTATTTATTTATTTTGGTTTTGTTTTTTTCGAGACAGGGTTTCTCTGTGTAGCCCTGGCTGTCCTGGAATTCACTCTGTAGACCAGACTGGCCTGGAACTCAGAAATCCACCTGCCTCTGCCTCCCAAGTACTGGGATTAAAGACGTGCACCACCACCACCCAGCTATTGAGAGACTTGAAATTCTAGGATATTATAAGAAAAAAATTTCCCTTTCTTGTTTTTAAGGAAATCAATGATCTGTTGGTTAAGGAAAAGATTATGCAGCTCACTCAGCAGAAATCACAAATCCAAACTCTTCAGAGGAAGGTGGTGAGCTTGGAGAATGCTCTGACTTACATGACCACGGAGTTTGAGGCTGAAGTTTTGAAACTGCAGCAAAAGGCAATCATGGAGAACCAAGCAGGTTTGGTAGAGATTGACAAGCTGCAGCAGCTTCTGCAGATGAAGGACAGGGAGATGAACCGAGTGAAGAGGCTGGCTAAGAACATCCTGGATGAGAGGACAGAAGTGGAACAGTTCTTCCTAGACGCTCTCTATGAAGTGAAGCAACAGATTCTGGCCAGCAGGAAGCATTATAAGCAGATAGCACAAGCTGCTTTCAATTTAAAAATGAGAACAGCATGTGCGGGAAGAACAGAATACCCCAGAATCAGGACTTTTGATGGCAAAGAACAAAGTACCAACAGTGTGAATCAGGATCTCATGGAGGCTGAAAAATGGTACTAATAATGCTGAAACGTATTGTCTTTTTGTGCCCTTGTTTTCATATCCTTTAAAAAAAATCAGAGGTCCGCAGGTTGTGGGGGCTCACAGCCTAGCACAGGACAGACACAAACCCCTGGGCTAGGCTCCAGAGACAGCCTGCCTTAACATGTCTTCTTTCCTCTAAAAAAGAACAACTCAGATTGTTGCATAGATTTAATAAGCTACTTGAGAACAGGAACTCACTTTTCTTTGTAGTCCCCATGCCTGGCATAGTGTGTAAGACTTAGTATTGTATTTGGTAGCCGTGGCAGGAATCTGTTGAAGTGACTATTATTTTGTCCCATAAGAATCATTATAATGTCTCTTACTTTCCTTATCTTAGTTCTTATAAATTGGAAATTTGTTGAAAAAGCTTGACTAAGTCCAGGTTAAACATTTTTAATCATACCTTTTCAGATATTTTATGGTGTTCCTTTCCTATTCTGAGATAAAATTAATAAGTAACAATAATTTTTAAAAATCAATATAATAATTCTTAATGACTGTCATGCAGAAATCTGTGGATTGGAGGGCATTCTCTAGTAACCTCTCTATCACTCAGATCAGAATTCTCAAAATTTCCAAAATGTCTAGATTTACTTGTACTATGAACAAATTCAGTGTCTGTGGCAGTTCAGTCCGTACAAGGTGCATTTGGTTTCTCTACGGCACTTTGTCTTTAGTGATCTGTCCACTGGAAACTGCCAGTTCAGGTCACAGACATTTTGTTGTGTTTCTCATTTCATCTCAGGACCACAGAACACTTTGGATTGACTCACATGCTGACAGTTTTTTTTCAGATTTTATGGTTTTTAATATGCAGTTTGCTTTGAAATCATTACATATCTGATTATGGTATAGAAAATTTCTATTTACATACTTTATATTTTTAAAAGAAGATAAGTTTACTTTGATCATATTTTTTACCTTTCTTTTTTTTTCCCTTGAAATTCTTCAGGCCAACTACTCAAAAAAATGTGGACATTAGAGATTTGACGTGGGAGCAAAAGGAAAAAGTCTTAAGATTGCTCTTTGCAAAAATGAATGGTTTTGCTGCTAGGTAATTTCCCTTTTTTTTTTTTTTTTTTTTTTTGGTGTTTCGAGACAGGGTTTCTCCATATAGCCCTGGCTGTCCTGGAACTCACTCTGTAGACCAGGCTGGCCTCCAACTCATAAATTTGCCTGCCTCTGCCTCCCAAGTGCCAAGGCCTGCACCACCACAGCCCAGCAATTTCCCATTTTTGTAATGAAATATCAGGTTGTCAAACCTAGAAGCCTCACAGGAACAATGACTGTACTGTTATTGAGATTAAAGGAAATACCTTAAAGGCCTTGGCTACTTGCTTAGCTGTTGCAACTTTTAGATAGAGACTGGGAGATGAATGCATGAACATTGAAGCAAATGGATTAACAATCAATCGATCGGCTGAAAGTGTGGCACCTTCAGGGACACTTAACAACTCTTGAGCTTGTGTTGGTTTGCAAAGATGATATTTGTTTGATTTGTTTATTTTGTAGCAGAGGCTCACGTAGTTCAGGTTGGCTTCTAGCTCTGTGTGTCACTGAGGCTACTTCTTCCCACCCCAAGGAAGAATAATACTTAGGAGCTTGGTAAAAGTTCATAGTTGGCTATGTACAACTGTAAAGTAAACAGCAGGATATTTTTAATTGACCTAAGTCAGAGGATTGCAATCAGGAAACAGCTAAAATAAATGACTTACACCATCACTTAGGCACTATCCATGTTTTACTGAGGATGTTTCCATGTTTAGCTATGGGAGTGTTAAATGTTTCCACCTTTCGACTAGATTTAGACTAGGCTTATGCTCTTTTCATCAGCACTTGCTTGAAGTCAAGTTCAGGATTGATGCATGTGAGTTCTTGAGAAGTCAGCATGTGGTATTCTTTACCTCTATAAACTTATTCAAAATAGTAAAGTCAGTATATTCTATTTCCTGTTTCTTAACCCTACATTTTCTACTGGGCCTGTCTCCATTGATTACCTTTTCTATGTCCTGGGAGTCCTGTGTTATATGTGCATGCGTGTATGTGGTTATGGGTGCCTTGCAGATGACACGAGCACCATGAGTCTTCCTCTATAGCTCTCTACCCTTTCTATTAACTTTAGAAATTAGCTTAAGCTTTTACTTTGTCAGAAACTTCTTGACCTTCACAATGAAGACAGATCCTCCAATCCAGGCCTTTCATACCTTTATCTAATTCCTCTTATCTGGAGAGGGGGAAGGAGGAGGATCAGGGTCATCCTAGGCTACACATTGAACTGGAGGCAGCTCTCCCTATCTCAGAACAACCAAGATGTCATTTCACTTGATATAAATTCTTTCTTTGTTCTTGTTTTAGTTCCCAGGATCTGCCTGTATCCTCCTTCAAATGCTAGGTTGAAGCGCTTGTCTTCTTGCTTTTATGGCAAGCACTCTCACCCACTGACCCATCCTCCTCGTTCCCTGAAGTTCCTTTGTGGGATAGGAACTTCTCTAGGCATTTTGATCAGTTCTCTCATTCAGCCTTGCTTTCCACTAGCAATCATTGCTCATGAATACCTTCATTATGATTGTCTCCAGTAAAACTTGTTTCTTGAATTCAACATGTTTGAACTTTGAACAGTTATATTTCATTCCTTATCACACCTGTGTTTTAAAAATGCATTCTGAAAGTAGAAATCCTATCCAACTGAAATGCAACTTAGCATTTTAAGGGTAAGAAGGCACAAGGACACGTTGCCTCATTTGTTCATTGATGTTTTTCCACCACAGGAAATACAGTCAAAGTTCTAAGCCTCCTGTTCCAGACCATATTAGTTATGACAATGGAGAAATGAAAGAAACTGGGTAAGATTCTCCTGCCAGAGTAATGAGTAAGAGCCTGATCACGGTACCCTTTGAGAATATTTTATAGCTTAGCTAAGTGAGAATGAATTAGCAAGTCTGTTGCTCTGAACCAAAGTCTATATGTGACTGTTGAAACACTATTTTTTCTTTATTATAGGGATGAAAATAACCTTCCCGATCAAACCTTCATCACCCAGCAAGCGCCAGTATCAGACTCCAATATAATGATGCCACCTGGTGATACTCCTCAAGGATTACAGGACTCTGACATAGTAAGGAATCTGCTCTCTAATCAAACACTACATGACTGTCAGCTTTCACTATGTGAGGTCTTGCTAGTTCATAGTTCTCTGCTACCCAAACAGCTGTCAGGGATGATCACAGAAAGTTTTATAACAATGTCCATACTATTAAGGCATATTTTGTGTAACTGGAAAATCTGTAGATTGGTTCTGAAAGGAGCAGCTCAGTCAAATGTGTATTGCGTTAGAACTGTTTTCAGCACTGCTGACTGAACCTCTGTGCACACTAGGGCAGAGTGCCCTCACTCTGGGGTTCTCTCCATCCTATCTTTTTTATAGGCACACACAGGATATCCTTACAAGTCTTGGCTTCAAGTACAAGCACAAATCACTGTAACCTAGAGAACAAAAGAAGGAAAAGACCACTTTTTTCAAAACCATTTTTTCCCCTAAGGCTTTTTTATTTATAGTTTGTTATTCATGATCAGTATAGAAGATCACAAAATTCAATGAGGCCATATAAGAACAAAAAGGAAAAATGCTGGTTTCCTGTTCTAGTGATATTAACCTGAATATAACCAAGTATAAATTTCATCTAAGAAACAAGAAACTCTTTTGAGCAGGTCAAATCTGTTGATTATAATTAGAAGTAATGCATTCTGATTTGTTGTAGTCTTTTTTTTTTTTTCTTTTTCAAGACAAGGTTTCTCTGTGTAGCCTTGGCTGTCCTGGAACTCACTCTGTAGACCAGGCTGGCCTCGAACTCAGAAATCCACCTGCCTCTGCCTCTGCCTCTGCCTCCCAAGTACTGGGATTAAAGGTGTGTACCACCATCGCCCAGCTAGTTGTAATTTTTTAAAAGTAACTTCCTTTATATCTAAGGAAAATATTAGGAGTCTGTGATTAAATTCTATTTGGAATTGAGATAATAGCCACTTTTCAACCCAGCCCAAAATTGTTGGATTATATTAACATGAAGTGTGTTTTATAAGAAAACAAAGGGCATTGCAGTGACAAAGTATAAATGTCTGCTTAGCTTTAGGATGGAAAACAAAAGAGAACCAGAGCTGTGTTTGTTAAAGTGACTGACGCTCTGAACTCTGCCAGAGCTGGTTACTCTAATAATTAGATCCAAAGAGTGGGGAATGTCAGGGTTTTCACCACCTTTATTTTAACTCACCAAACCCACAATGGACTGGCACAGCACTGCCTACACATGGCTGAACAGAACAGAGGACAATAGTGACCAGTGCCACACCTCTCTAAGTACTAAAGATTAAGCAGAGCCCATAGCCATCTAGTTTAGAAAGTCAGGCTTCAGACAGGTCAGACAGACAAACTGTTCTGTTTAGCACATCAGTCTCTTCTGATTTAAGGTTAGATTATCAGAGAAGCAAGCTTAAAGGCATCTGAATAACTGGTTAAGTTGAGTAAGGTGACTGGATACTGTCAAAGCATGAAACTTTGACATTTCTAGTAGCCTAATCAATTATTCTATATGAGTTCTTTCATTAAAAAGTAACAACTAGTGAGAAATGCTGCCAAAAGAAAAAATAACAAAATTTGGCAAATAGTAGGTAAAGCCTACTTAAGGTAAGAGTCTATCCACTTTCATTATTGGAGGTCCTTTGATATCTGGGACAAAAATCATTTGTGAAAATATTTTGTCTGTGGATCTATTTGCATCTGAATTAATGGCTAGAGTATTGATTTAATGATTGTTGAGGCAAGCCATGAAGAATGGCACATGTAACAAAAAGCTAACTTATCACTTCATCCTGAGGTATTTTAAGAAGCAAGAACATGGACAACGATAGAATTAAATAGTGGCTATGAATCACACAGAAGAAAGTGGTATTGAACAGAGAGCACTTGTCACAGTGTTGGGATAGTAAAACTAGGTTACAAGTTAGATAGTGTGGGGACCAATGGAGGGCTGTGTTTGAGGCTCAATGAGAGGGTGAATTATTTCAGTGATTGGAAGATCTGTCCCTACCTTGACATTCTCCTCCAAATCATCAGAAACAATTGTGAGAAGACAATTCTAAGCTCTCATTCTAGGCAAATACTTCACACTTAACAACAGTTACCTCAAGAACTGTGGAGACACATGGAGAACAATGAAGTATTAGTGTTATCCTGCACTCCCTACACATTTGAAGGGATTGGGAGTTCTGAGAATTTAGTTGCAATATATTCCATTCTCATGGATCTGTTTTGAGCAAAGATGGCACATGAAGGTTGCCAAGAACGATGGGAATTACTCAGGCTGGATTGTGTCTTGTTTCTAATGCCCCATGGTAGGCATGACGACAGCAGGGGAAGAAAGAGTGGCATCTTCCTCTTTCCACTGAGATGTGATAGTCTTTAACTGCGTGTAGAACTGGATGCCCTTAAAAGTCAGAGAGAGAGAGAGAGAGAGAGAGAGAGAGAGAGAGAGAGAGAGAGAGAGACAGAGTTAGCATACACGTCCTCTTTTCAAACCAGCTACAGAAGGTGTGTTGCGAGCAGCACTCATGCTACTATCTGAGTAACTGGTGCAACAGAATAATCCTCTGTTGGTCATGAGATAGTATATAGAGAGAGGTGGTTCTGCTATTAAAAGCTGCTGGTCCTCTTGCAGAGGACCAAGGCTTTATTCCCAGGAGCCACATGGCAGCTCCCAACCATGTGTAATTCCAGTTCCAGGGGATCTAACACATTCTTCTGTCCTTTTAGAGCATCAGTCACTACATGGTGCACAGACAGAAATATAGGCCAAAATATTTGTGTGTGTATACCTATATATATATATATATAAAATTTAATTACATATAATTGAATATATAATTTATACATGTAAATTATATATTTAATTATATATAATTAAGTATAAGTTATAAATATATAAAATAAATATATAAATATATAATTATATAATTATATTATTTATATAATTTACATATAATTATGTACACATATATTTACATACATCTACACACAAGAAGACCACCCACATTTATAGTGCAGTTGGTAGAATGCTTCTCTAATATACATGAAGCCCTGGATTCAATCTCCAACATGGCATAAAACAGGCAGGTAATACATGCCTGAAATTCCAACACTCAAGAGGTAGATGCAGGAGGACCAAGAGGTAAAGGTAATCCTTGGCTACACAGTGAGCCTGAGACCATCTGTGGATATATAAGACCATGTCTCAAAAAAAAAATCAATAAATCTGCGGAGATGTGTTTGTTTGTAAAGCAGTTACCACATGAACATTAGGACCTACTTCAGACTTCCAGAACCCATGTAAAGGTTTGGATTGTATGGTGCTTTTCCCTCTAAACCTATTGCCTTGAACTACTCATGAAGAGACATTTGGCAAAATTTTGTTAACTTTAAAATTTTTTTTTAGGGGCCTAAGAAATAGAGCAGCACAGCAGATGACTCCATAGCAGATGCAAGCAGACCCTTCTTTATGTAATCTTGCTCTGAATATGTTCAAGACAGTTTCTCAAAGAAAAAAAGTTACCTGTTTGCCATAGAAATTGGTGTCTCCCCTGAAGGAAGATCGAGAGCCGGTGAAGGAGAACATGGGCAAAGGCACTGGAATGGGGACATTCACACCCACCTAAAGAGAACAAATGTAATCAAAGTCCAAGAGTAATCCCCACAGAGCTCTGATGCTGTGGCCTTGTAGAAGCACAGAGGCAACAGAGACAAATTTTATTTTATTTTAGATTTTGTTTGGTTTGGGTTTTTTTCTGGGGGGTGGGGAATATCAATTTTAAGTAGTCATCTTGCACCTTGTGCTCCACCCTAAGAACTTTTATTCCTGAGGAAGAGACGAGGAATTGTGGGCAATTAAAAGGGAAGTGTTCAAACAAACTGCAGTTGACTGATCATTGTTCATCATCTCTTCTTCAGAAATAGCTGTAAGAATCTCTAAAAATTCTATTCACACACCTGTCCCACGTCCACCATGTGAGCATACTTCCGAGCTGTAGCTCCGTTGGTGGTAAAGATGGCAGTCCCATTTCCATATGGGTTGTCATTTACAATCTTGATGGCTTCATCCAGGGTTTCTGTCTCCAAAACCACAAGAACTGGACCAAAAATCTCCTCTTTGTAACAAGTCATACTTGGCTGTCAGGAGAGATGGAGCCAGAAAAGAAGTCAGCTTTTTAAACTGAGTATTTATGCTTGTGGCATTCTGAGCCACTACCCATTGTCGCCACAAGCTGCCTCCATGAGTCTTTTATGCTTGTGGCATTCTGAGTCACTACCCATTGTCGCCACAAGCTCCTTATACACTAGTGATCTTTGGTCTTTCTTATTTCTGTTCAAAAGGTAGAAACCATTTGATCTACCACCATATAAATAACTTGGAATTCTTGCATTCTTTGCTTTTCAGTACTCTATTTCAAGTTCAAGGCCCAGCACCAGCACCTAGACAACTTGTTTCATTACAATTTTACTGAAGGTTGCATGAAAAGTTTTTTTTATGAATCAAACATATATCAAGTACACCAGAACTTTTCTAGAAACTTCTTGCTAAATGCTCTGTAACAAAAAAATCCACTCTAATTCATTCCTTTGTTTGTAAATAAGTCTCTAGTTTTGATATTGGACCTTCTTAAACATTCAAAACACCCTTTACCTCTGCACCTAGTCAGCTGTGTTTGCTGACAATAAGTTTTCCTCTGCAGTTTGGGAGCAAAACACTTCAACCCACGATCTTTCAGGGGTATGTAGTGAGGACATACAACAAAAAGCCTGCCTCAATTAGTCGTGAATGTTAGCTGGGAGACTGCCACACTTTGTTTGATAAATAAAAATTCACACATAATTTCTTTCTTTTGTTTAAGTCTGGTAAAGTGGGCACAGGACAAGGTTGTCAGTCAATAAATACTGGGTGGTTACTATATTGATTAGGATACTACAAGTGAACAAGTGGAAAACAGAAGCATAAGACAAGGGTTTTAGTTCATTATAATTTTTAAAAATGATTTATTTTTATTTTATGTACATTGATTTACCTGAATGTATGTCTGTGTGAGGCTGTCAGATCCTCTGGAACTGGAGTTACACAGTTGTGAGCCTCCATGTGGATTCTGGGAATTGAACCCTGGTCTTCTAGAACAGCAGCTAGTGCTCTTAACTGCTGAGCCATCTCTACAGCCCCATGACAAGGGTTTTTTTTGTGTGTGTGTGTTGGGGGGGGGGGGGGTTGAGACACGGTTTCTCTGTGTATCCCTGGCTGTCCTGGAACTCACTCTGTAGAGTAGGCTGGCCTGACAAGGATTTTATCTGCTGTTTATGGGCCAAATATGCCAGCTGCTTGTTTTAACAGAGCCTACAGGCTAAGAATAGTTTATACCTTTTTTTTTAATGGTTAGGGAAAAAATCTGAAGACTATTTCATGACATAAAATTACAAAATTCAAATGTGTGTCCATAAATAAGATTTTTTTCCTGGAATAGAGCCATGTATTTGTAGTTGATCCTATACCAGAATGGTTGTAGCAGAGACTGTATTCCTTCAAAGCTGAGAACATTTAGCCTTCCATGGAAAGTCTATTGTACTGGTTGGTCTATGTCATCTTGACATATCCCAGTCATCTGAGAAAAAACAAATCTTTACAGTCCTCCATCAGATTGGCACTCTCCATCAGTTTGGCATTGGGCAGATCTGTGTGGTATTTTCTTAATTAATGATTGGTGAGAGAGGGTCCAGCCCACTGCAGGTGGTGCCATCTCTGGGCAAGTGGTCCAGAGTTGTATAAAAAAAAAAAAAAAAAAAAAAAAAAAAAGCAAGGTGAACCAGCCATAAGGAGCAAGTCAGTAAACAACCTTCCTCCATGGTCTCAGCTTGAGTTCCTGCCCTGACCTCTTCCCCTAGTAATGAACTATAATCAAAACAAACTAGGCAGACCCCTTTCCTCCTAAAGTTACTTTTGGTCACTTTTTATCACAGCAATAGAAAGCAAGTCAGGACATGTGCCACATAGCGGAAAGAGTTCTGGTTGGAAGCCAGAGAGAGATTTATTTAGTTTCCAGACATAATAACTGAGCAACCCTGGAAAGAGTTATATTAAATATCTTCACTTATTGAGGGGTGAGATTTCATAGCCCTAAAGTGTTTTTGGCTCTTGTATTTGTGAAGTAAATCACAATTGTTTACCTTAACATTGGAGATGATGGTTGGTCCCACAAAGTTACCGTTTTCATAGCCCTTGACTTTAATTTTTCGTCCATCCAGAAGGATGGAAGCTCCCTCTTTTGTTCCGCTATCAATTAGATTGCAGACTCTCTCTTTGGCCTGGGGGCTAATCAAGGGGCCAAGATCAGCTCCAGGTTGGTCTCCTATAAACCAAATAGAAGTGTCTAAGGATTTTATTACCATAAAATTTGACTGCTGAGATAAGTTTGCCTGGTGAGTAGAACTAAAGAGAGGTAAATAGTAGGAACTGTTCCCCTCCAGCAAGGCCATTGCTAAATCTAAGAATTTTGTGCCAAGTCTAAAGTTACCCGGCAGCTGACTGATTACCTGCATTGACTCGCAGATTTTTGGTCCGCTCTACCAGTTCTGGCAGCCACTTCTTAGCTTCTCCTACGAGGATGGCTGTTGAAAGAGCCATGCAGCGCTGCCCAGCAGCTCCAAATGCTGCCCCAACCAGCTGGTTGAGGGTATTTTCCTTATTGGCATCTGGCATGACTACTCCATGGTTTTTGGCTCCCTAAAGAAAGGCAGAAAGTACACCCATCCTCCTTAGCTAAATTCACTTAAACCAAAAAAAACTAAGCAAAGTTTCTGATATATGAGAATGTATAGAAACAAAATGCATCTTTTGTTATTTTTTTTTAAGTTTTAACTTCAAAACTTAAACTTCATGCATGTCAGGCATATCAGCCTTTTATTTTGAGATGGAGTCTCACCGAGTTGCCAAAGGTAATTTTGAACTCACTCTTTAGCACAGGCCAGAGATTATTTTTAATACTGCTGAAGGTTAAGCAATACTAAATGGCTCCATGTTTCTTTAATCTCCTTGAGAAGCTGATAGGTATTTATTTAAATCAAAACTATTAACGTGGTGGGCAGGGGAAGACCCAGTTACTTTCAAACTGACAGGTTAAAAAAACTAGTAGAATACAAAAGTAAACCAGGTATTGTATGAGGACATATGAGAAAGTGCCTTGTGTGGACCAGCCCTTTCCAATTCCTTAGCATACAAACTGGTCATTGTAAAGATGAAATAACCTTAGGGACAACCACCTCTTTATCTTTTTTCTTTTTAAATTTTTTTGTTTGTTTTTCAAGACAGAGTTTACTTGTGTAGCCCTTGCTGTCCTAGAACTCACACTGTAAATTAGGTTGGCTTTGAACTCAGAGATCCGCCTGCCTTTGCCTCACTAGGATTACAGTTGTGTGCCACCTGGCTCTCTACCATATTTTAAAGCCATATCACTAGTAGAGTACATTTTTTTTGTTTTTTTGAGACAGGGTTTCTCTGTGTAGCTCTGGCTGTCCTGGAACTCACTCTATAGACCAGGCTGGCCTCGAACTCTGAGATTTGCTTGCCTCTGCCTCCCAAGTGCTGGGATTAAAGGCGTGAGCCACGACTGCCTGGCTAGAGTACACTCTTTAAAGAAGCAATAAATAAGGTAAAGAAAGTGAAAATTTGGCTGTTTAAAATTAAAGACTTAAGGATTTAGTAACAGTTTTGAGCAGGAATATACCCTTTGTCACCAAGATCAATTGTATATGATAAAAGATAATTATAACAATAAAATTTCACAAGGTTCAGAGACTAAGGGAGATGATGTTCAGGATGAAATGACAAATGCTGGCCTTCATGAGACATGGGATGAGTGGCCTGTCTACTGCAGGACAGTTCCTAGGTCTTACATATACACATAGCCAAGTTTGAGGAGCTAAACGAATGAGAAGTCACCATATTGGCTTGAACCCTCTTGCCATTTCTTGACCCTCTTTCGAAGATGTACTCTCCTGCCTGGTTGGATCCCACAAAGCTGATTGCCTTGATGTCTGGATGATCGCAAATAAAATTTACAGCTTTGAAGAGAAAAGAAATGATTACCACAAAGAATAAATAGCCCATAGGCTTACCAACAGCAAATCTCCCCTTCCCCCACATTGTAAACTAACATCCACACATTTCTACATGGAAATCTCACTGTGATGTGCTCTTTTTTCCTCTTAAATTATAGTTTGTTTTGTTTTTTAAACAGGGCCTCTCTATGTAGCCCTGGGTGGCCTTAAGCTCACCAGACTAGGCTGGTCCCAAACTCACAAGAGACCTACCTGCTTCTACCTCACAAATATTGGTCTTATAATCATGGGCTACCACTCCTATCTTTCTCACTAGTATTCTAGAATTTCCAATTCTAATCTCTGAAAGCCATAATTTCTTTAAACTTTATTTTCTCTCTCTCTCTCTCTCTCTCTCTCTCTCTCTCTCTCTCTCTCTCTCTGTGTGTGTGTGTGTGTGTGTGTGTGTGTGTGTGTGCACAACAGAGGACAGCTCTGTGGGATCGGTTCTTTTCTCCCACCTTTAATGTGAGTCCCAGGGATCAGGCTTGTGTCAAGTGCTTTTACATGCTGATCCCTTTAGACAAGCCATAAAGGCTACAACTTCTATTTTCCTCAAATACATTAACATTCTTTCAAAACTTGACCTTTTTATCTTTAAGGATATGTTATATCTAAGATTCTCAGATAGTTACACCCTCATACAAGAGATCATAGGGAATACTATAAGAACCAGCACCCTGGGAGATGTATCCTAACTTCCCTACTTTCTGTTACATAATTACATGTCTTGTTACTTAGAACAAATGACTTAATTGCACTCTGCCTGTATCTTCTCATGGATAAGATGAAAAACAGCACCACCCTTAAAGGATTGCTGAGATATTAAACAAGAACATAAACTTTGTTTAATCTCATCCTTGCCTGGTGTTCCACTGTGTAGACTAGAGTAAGAAACATGGCTACTCCCTAGTTAGTTACTTTAGCTCACCCAGATGGCAAGATGGTTAAGACACATGACCTTCAAACATGAAGGTCACTATTAGTAAACCCTTCGCTAATCTCCTCATCCTAAAATACCCAATCACAGAGCTGGAGAGATGGCTCAGTGGATTAGGAATGCTTCCCACTCTCCCAGAGAATATCAATTCAGTTCCCAGCGCCCACATTGGACACATTACAACCACCTGTAGCTTCAGTTTCAGGAGCGCCGATACCCTGTTCTGGCTTCTGTGGGTACCCACACATATGTGGCAGACACACAGAGTCACATGCACTTTATGTAAACATTAAAAATCCCAATCAAATTTTAGCCCCTTAGTTTCTTTGGGAGTCAGATTAAATAGCCATAGAAAAGAGTTACCTTCATGTTGTCCATGGATGATATTCAGGGTTCCGTCAGGGGCACCAGAATCCTGCAGCAACTTAGCAAGAAGCATAGTTGCTCCAGGTACTCGCTCTGATGGTTTCATTAGGAAAGTATTTCCACAAACCATAGCCATGGGAAACATCCAAAGGGGGATCATGGCAGGAAAATTAAATGGTGCAATGCCTGCACATACCCCCAGAGGCAGGCGGTAGGAATACAGGTCCATGTCTTTGGTGACAGATGGCATGGTCTCGCCCAGCATGAGGGATGTCACACTACAAGCGTGCTCAACCACCTCTGGAAGAGAGAAGATATCAGTGAGTTCACCACCTTGCCATGCTAAATACTACTTAGCTCTGTCACACTCTAGTCAATCCTGACAATCAGGGGTGGGTCATGCCAGTGACAGGGATTTGTCCTTCCAAGTTCCTTAGATTCTCTGAGTGGGTAAAAAAGATAGTAACATCATTTGTGCTTAAAACAAAACAAAACAAATCAGTAAATTAGTTTGATCAATTGTCAAAAAAGTACCTGACAAATATTGCCTAAAAGTTATTTTAAAAGATATTGCTGGGCATGGTAGTATACAACTTGAAATTCTAGCACATGGGAAGCTGAGGTGGGAGGTCCGTGGGTCAGAGCCAGCCTTGGCTACATAGTTCCAAAGCAGCCAGAGATATACAGTGAGCCTCTGTCTCAAAAGAAAAAAAAAAGGAAAGGAAGAAAGAAAGAAAGATAGAAAGACACATGATAGCAAAATCTACATAAAGAATCAACCTCCCCAGTGTGGGGTCTGCCTCCCATATCCTTTTGATTTCTCCCACAAGTCCAATGAGGGGCTCCCAGCTTACGAAGGCCTCGGAATACATCTCCTTCAGCATCAGCAAGAGTCTTCCCTTGTTCCAATGTAATTAACCTGGCAATTTCTTTCTAGAGAGAAAACATATAAACAGAAACTAATCCAAAGTTGTTCCTTTATGTACTTACTTGCTTGATGTTGGGGATATACTTCACGATTTTGTTTTGAGACTAGATTTCAGGCAGCTCTGACTAGCCTCAAGCTTACTTTGTATTTGAGGCTGGCCTTGACTCCTGATTTTTCTGCCTCTACCTCCTAAGTGCTGGGATTATAGGCACAAACCACCATGTCTGGCTGAATCCAGGGTCTTGCTCATGTTCAGTGTGGTGGTTTGAATACGCTTGGCCCATGGGAAATGGCACTATTAGGAGGTGTGGCCTTGTTGGAATAGATGTCCCCTTGTAGGAAAAAGTGAATCACAGTAGGGGTGGGCTTTAAGGTCCTATTCTTAAGCTTTACCCACAATGGAAGAGACCTTCCTCCTGGCTGTCTGCAGAAGACAGTCTTCTCCTGGCTGCTTTTGGATCAAGATGTAGAACTCTGAGCTCCTTCACCAGCACCATGTCTGCCTTCAGACTGCAGACATGATTATAATGGATTGAAACCTCTGAAACTTTCAGCTATCCCCACTTAAATATTGTCCCGTATAAGAGCTGCCTTGGTCATGTTGTCTCTTCACAGCAATGAAACCCTGACTAACATTCACTAAGCACATACTCTACCACTGAGCTGTATTCAGCTCCCACTTTCCTCCAAGGAAAAACAAAGCTGAGGGAGAAATCGGATGAGGAAAAGGGTCCTGACCAATGTCCTTCTGTGTTGTTAGTGAGGACAGCTGAACAAGGCTCTGAAGAGGTGAACAACAGACCCTAGAAAACAGGCTAGGACACTCCTCAAATTTCTTACCAGGTTTTCTTTAATGAGTTGCTGATAACGAAGCAGGACCTGCTGCCGGCTTAAAATAGATGTTTCTGCCCATGCAGGGAAAGCTCGTTTGCAGGCAGCGACGGCTGCATCCATTTCAGCTTTGGTGGACTGAGGAACCCGACCAACAACCTCATTGGTGGCCTGAAAAGAAGCCAATTTTACCAATGTCTCACTTCCCCAGGTTGACCTACTCATAACAGCGACATTGTGTTTTGTGGGAGAGCTCCAAACCCCCACCTTGCCCCTAGCTCCCAAAATTCTAGGTTAGCAGGTTCAAGTACCAAAAAAGTTTTGCTTACTGGGTTGTGGATGTCAATCCATTTGTCACTTTTGGATTCAACAAATTTTCCATCAATGAAGAGCTTTACAGTTGGCTAGAGAAAAAAAAGACATACACATACACACAGGCCAAAAAAAGAAAAAGAAAAAAAGAACTTATAAGTTAATTATTTGCTTTTCTTTCTCTTGTAAAGAAAGAATTCTGGTGGATATTTGGATCTAATTGCTGAGCTTTCTCTCTAGCCCCTTTCCCACCAAAAATTTAAAGTTTCAGTAGCAATAGAAATGCTTATACCTTATGACACAACTATTAAAGACAGAAATAATCCAAAAATATTGAACTCTTTTTTTTTTGTTTTTTTTTTTTTGAGACAGGGTTTCTCTGTATAGCCCTGGCTGTCCTGGAACTCACTCTGTAGACCAGGCTGGCCTCAAACTCAGAAATCCGCCTGCCTCTGCCTCCGAAGTGCTGGGATTAAAGGCGTGTGCCACCACAGCCCGCCAAAAGTATTTAAAAACTGCATAAAAATACTTATTTCACAATACTGAAAAACTGAAGCACATTGTTATTTGAAAAAATTCAAATTACCTACACCTGATGGAATATTATGCAGCCATTAAGAATTATAATTATAAAGAACATTTTGCGACACTGAAACTGTTTAAAACATAATAGATATATAGTTTCTGATAAGAAAACCAAGACAGGACTTTTTTTCTGGGCATGGTGGTAGGTAGAGAACTAAAAAGGACTTGTGCACGCAGACAAGCACTGGAAAAGCCAGGAATGCTAAACGCATAGCTTAACTCTCAATGGAATGAGGTATTTAGCTGCTCTTCCTGGAATGCCAGGAATGATGGAGTGTTACAACCTAGGAGTCCTTTCTTGTCTGATGAGACAGGTTCTGCCAGTATTTCCCAGAATTCACGCTTTTGTTTATCCCAGGCCCTTTCCTCCTAAACCTTGAGCATTGCTTTTAAACCATAAAACCCATTCTTATGAGTAATCTCATCTGCATTTTATAACAGCCTAAGTGACTTCTATGTTATCTTAAGATCCAGGCCAATCCTGACACCCACAGGAGTTATGTTTGTCTCAGTCAAGCTCACTAGACCCAAAATCTTGGGCACTATCCCTGACTCAACAGTAGCCATTCTTGTGAAAGAACCCAGATAAACTTTGTAAAGAATCCCAATGTAAACATGTCTTAAACTGTTGTACCCTTAGGACTGAGTTAATTGTTATCTGAATACTTTTTTCCCCAAAAAATGTGCTGTGTTTAAATATGACTAAAGTAGAATGATCTGGGCCAGACTCTACAAGTCTTGGTCCAGCGCTGGTTGCAACAAAGTCAGGCTGGGCCAAGTTTCATTTTCACTTCACTCTGATTTTTTTTTTTT
>JADRCD010177362.1:0-40715 GCA_019843815.1 Montemys delectorum
TGTGTGTGTGTGTGTGTGTGTGTGTGTGTGTGTGTGTGTGTATTTGATTCTTTGATTTACCAGGGATGTAGAAACCTGCAGGTGCTTAAGCTCCTTATACAAAACGGCTTAGTATTGATAGACAGCCTACATACATACTCCTATGGACATTAAATAAACTCTAGATTGTTAGTAACACCTATCAGAATGCAGATTCTATAGAAGTTTTTACTATATTGTATTGTTTGTGAAATAGCAAGGGAGGAAACCCATTTTTCCATGTTCACATGAAAACTTTTCTATTTTTAATCCACGATGGTTGACTCTACAGAAGTAGAAGCAACTATAATACCACAGGCATTTGTGTCTATCTCGATATCAGCTCAATTTGAGTTATCTTGACTGTGTTGTAATAGTGCAATCACAGAGGACAAATATCAGATGAGAAATGCATGCAACATGTTATGAATATGAAAAACACTAGCAAAGACATAACTAAATAACAGCATCTGTACCTGAATGAAAGGAAACTCTTAAGTACTGAACCACTGAAGAAAGCCTCCATTGTTGAAGGCTTAGATGATATAAGCAGAGAATGTGGTCCTATGAACTCTCCCAGAGAGAAGTGAGGTTTGAAGAAAGATGCAGTTTTCTGACTGTAGCCCCACAGAGCTGAGAACCCCTGGTGCTATCTCTCAGGAAGTGGTACCTTGAAATAAAACAGATCCTCACATGGGAACTATTACCCTAACAAACACTTACATCCTGTCTAAAATTATGTCATTATGAGACTCTACTGGTCCCTCTCATAATTAAGCCATTTACAGCTACTGTCTGCCCTGTATAAAAGACTTCAATCCCAGTGATTAAACTTAGTAAATGTCACAGAATGTGGAGAGTGCAGTGTTCCCTGGGTAAATTCAGCTGAGGTCACAGCCCTTGGCAGTCTGTTGGTATGTGACCATTCTGGTTGGAGTGTATCATCTAACAGTGCTCTTGAAAATGAGTACTTATGAACAGGTCATCTTAATTTAGCACGACCTACACCTGTAAGAGGGGAACATAAAAGTAAATTAAGTCATTGTGAATTTTGACTAAAATTTGTGTTTATAGAAAACCTGAGGACCCAGCTATACCACTCCTGGGCATATACCCAGAAGATACTCCAATGAGCAATAAGGATACATGCTCAACTATGTTCATAGCAGCCTTATTTATACTAGCCAGAAATGGGAAACAACCCAGATGTCCCTCAATGGAAGAATGGATACAGAAAATGTGGTACATTTACACAATGGAGTACTACTCAGCTATTAAAAACAATGAATTTATGAAATTCTTAGGCAAATGGATGGATCTGGAGGATATCATCCTGAGTGAAGTAACCCAATCACAAAATAACACACATGGTATGCACTCTCTGATAAGTGGATATTAGCCCAGAAACTCACAATACCCAAAATACAATCCACAAACCACAAGAAACTCAAGAAGGAAGACCAAAGTGTGGATACTTTGATCCTTCTTAGAAGAGGGAAGAAAATACCTATGGAAGGAGTTACAGAGACAAACTATGGAACAGAGACTAAAGGAAGGACAATCCAGAGACTGCTCCACCTGGGAACCCTTCCTATATTCAGTCTTCAAATCCAGACACTATTGTGGATGCCAGCAAGTGCTGGCTGACAGAAGCCTGATATAGCTGACTCCCAAGAGGCTCTGCCAGTGCCCAACTAATACAGAAGTAGAGGGTCACAGCCATCCATTGCACTGAGCACAGGGTCCCCAATAAAGGAGCTAGAGAAAGGAACCAAAGAGCTTGAAGGGTTTGCAGCCCCTTAGGATGAACAACAATATGAACTAACTAGTACCCTTAGAGCTCCCAGGGACTAAACCACCAACTAAAGAGTACACTTGGTGGGTCTCATGGCCCCAGCTGCATATGTAGCACAGGATGACCTAGTCGGTCATTGGGAGGAGAGGCCCTTGGTCCTGTGAAGATTCTATGCCCCAGTGAAGGGGAATGCCAGGGCCAGGAAGCAGGAGGGGCAGGTTGGTGAGCACCAGGAGGGGGGAGGGAACAGGTTTTTTTTTTTTTTTTCCAGAGGGGAAACCAGGAAAGGAGATATCATTTGAAATATAAATGAAGAAAAAGATCTAATAAAAAAAAAGAAAACCTGAAGACAAATATAGGGACATTTTTCTTCAAAAGGAGAAAATAATATAAGATTTATTCTCAAAATACAAAGAAGCAATAGGCTTTCAAGACAGAAATCGAATGTAACAGTACATCACAATGAGAAATAAAGGTTTCCATTCATAAATCCAAAAAAAAAAAAAAAAAAAAAAACAAAAAAAAACCAAACAGGACCTCTGGCTAGCTTAGACTGGTATGCACTAACAATTTTAAGTAAAACATCAACATTAAAACACTAGCAGATATTTTCAGTACAATAGGCTCATATCCCAAGTTCAAGGTAAACAATGAAGCCAATTGTGAAAAGACCAAAAATATAAAAAAATCAATAGATAAAAGGAGGAGGTGTTCCTAAGAATTAACAATAGGTTTATCAGACACGTTAGGGGCTGACTCTAAAGGCTCTGCACCGTGTCAGCAAAGCATAAGAGATCACAGTAGCAGTTTCATAAAATTTATCATTAACCAATTTATAGTCCTTTTATTTTGAGAAGCACAAGAGACAAAATAAAATTTTGCTTCAAACAAACAAGACATTGTTAAATAGAAACTTTTTTTTTAAAAAAAAGATTTTACAACAATAGAATGGGCTAAATATCCTTGTAAATTACATTAATGAGAGAGAAGCTACATTTAATGGAGGCTCTGTCTCTATGCACTGCCTTATGTAGATTTGCCAGTTAATAAGCCTGAACAGTGTTTCTGTTCGTGGAAAATGAATCTGAAACGATTGTCAGATGATCAGTTTGGCATGCCTGGCTGGTGTCTGGAATGGCACTCTGCTAATGTGCTATTACTCAGTGTCATTAACCCACACGGATGATTGAAAGGTGGATGTGTATTTGTACCAAGGGGCTCTGCAGAGGGAACAGGCTGCTGCTGCAGAGAAAAGCCGCCCTAAAGAATAAAATGAGCTGTTCATTCAGAATCCCATTCTTCCATCCTCATGTGATCACCTTAAAGATGTGTGATATTTAAATATACAGAAAATAATAAGACAGAACTACTATAAGAAATGCGACTTTACCTTTCTTAGTGGCTCAAAAGTTATACAGTTGAAAAGTGAGAAAGCCATCTATTTTTATGATCCTCAGATATGAGGATTTTTGACCAAACTAAACCAAACCAAACAGGCAGAAAAGTTCAATACATTGATTGGAACCTAGCTCAAATAAAAATATTTTGAACATTAAATTGGAATTTAACGGGCAATTTAATATGTCAAATTCATGTTGGAAATGCGAAGGGAAATATTCTTTTTTATGTGAAGAATTTATTTTGCATTTACACAGAGTTGTAAAATACTTTAAAAGGGACAAAATATTTTCCTTAATACATCTAAAATCATTATAGTGAAACTATCAAATAGGTTCTGCAGAATATTTTCAATTTGGGGTTTATTAATCTATCGCGATATTGTTTTAGCAGGTTTTTAAATGTATGACTATATGTTTGACTCACAAAGATTTTGCAAATTTTTAATTAGCTTGGCCATTCACAAAGAAAGAGGGGGGAAAGAGGGAGAGAGAGAGAGAGAGAGAGAGAGAGAGAGAGAGAGAGAGAGAGAGAGACAGAGAGAGACAGAGAGAGAGAGAGAGAGAATAAATATGAGTATAGAGAGATAGCTCCATGGTCATGAGCACTGAGCACTTTTCTAGAAGACTAAGCTTTGATTTCCAGCACCCAAGTTGCAGCTCAAAACTGGCTTTTATTCCAGTTCCAGGAAATCTGCCATCCTCTTCTGGTCTCTGCAGGAACTGCATGCATCTGCTGTACAGATGTATATGCAAAGTATCCATCTGTACACATAAAATAAAAATAAATCTCAAAAATATGTTCTAAAAAACATATTCAGAATGTGATGCTCAGTTTCTGCATAAATCAACCCATTTTTCAGATGCAACAGAGGCACTAGACGTCTATCATATCTCCAATCTCCCTGGTCTCAGTGTATCTTTTAAAGGTTATTTGAAATAAAATAAAAATCAGATTTTATATTTAGCTAAACAAAGTAAATTTTTTTAATTTGTATGTGGTGTGTGTGTGTGTGTGTGTGTGTGTGTGTGTGTGTGTGTGTACATGTACATACCAGACCAAGCAGGTGGAGAACAAATTTTAGGAGACAATTTATACCATGGTTTCTAGGGATCAAATTCAGGTCACCACCTTGCAGCAGGAGATTTAACTCACTGAGCTCTCTTGCCAGCCCAGGGTAAAAAGTTTTGACAACAGAAAGTATTTGTTTTCATCTAATAGGCTCTTGAGATCTATAAGCAAAATTAGCACGAATACCTCCTAAAGGTATTCAAATAAAACACATAAATATCTGTGCACAAAAAGATTATAGTACAAAAACATACCGGATCAATTCATCAAGGAAAAAAAAATTCACTCTTCCAGTATGATAGCACAGCTATAACTGAAGGTATAGGCCAAAGATGTTACACTGCTGCGAGTGTGCAGCAGCGAGTCCTCGGACAGGCTGCAAGTTTCCATGCAAGCTTCTCATGTGCTCTGAAATACCAAGCTCAACAACTACTCTGATTGGCTGTGCATGTTCTCTTCTCAAGGAAGCATTTTCCTAATAATCTTCTAGGTGTTGTCATCCTTCTATTCCTAGCTAAATGTTAAAGCTTATGTATCTATGTATTTACATCCATGAAGTCCTGGCCCCGCATGCATCGCTGTAAGTTATTTATATTATTTTTAATCATCCGATTTCAATGTAAAATCAACATTTTCAAGGAATTGATTTTTTCTACTTTTAGTTTCAGCATCCTCATTTCCAACAAGATACTTCTATCCCTCCCTCAGAAACCAGGAATTTTTTTCGAGTTTCAGCCAACTTTTCTATATTTAAGAAGTTTTAGAAAGGATATTTCCAAATTTCCCAAGTTAGGCTCATTTTACTTGCATAGTGGTTTTTATCATTGGATTTTTTTTCCTCTGATAAGGATAAAATATTAAAATGACTTTCCTGACATTCACCATACTTAGAACATTTTTAGCACCATTAATCTATCTTGCTGGGAGAAAAATATTTCATGACACTCTTTCTCTTCCTTCCTTCCTTCCTTCCTTCCTTCCTTCCTTCCTTCCTTCCTTCCTTCCTTCCTTCCTTCTTTCCTTCCTTCCTTCCTTCCTTCCTCTTTTTCCCTCTCTCTCTCTCTCTCTCTCTCTCTCTCTCTCCTTTCTTTATTCTTTCTATTTTAACAGAGCAAGTCCTTAAAATATAAAAATAATAACTAATAGTTTCTGCTGAGCTAAGCAAACAAACCTTAGGTTAGTTTAGATTTGCTGGAAATGTATTCTTATCAACATCTTGAAATATTTATCAAGTCAGTGTGTTTCTTGTTTTCTTACTCTAGTCATAAATGTCCTTTAAGCATAAAGTTTGTTAAACTCAAAACTACTACCCCAAAACAGTCTTCCGCCGTGCATTCTTTACTTACACTTTGTTGCTGTTACCTATGGCAGTTTATTTTTCCTGGCCCTTCTGTGACCTACACCATCCACCACAACCCTCACCTGCACTGGAGAACCCCTTTAGGAAAGCACACCCCATCTTCTTTCCAGACGCTGAGATTTCTCATGGCAAGGCCCATTCTCTTCTGGAGGCAGTGCCAGGTAAACTGATTAATTGGCCCCTGCTAATTTACTCCTTCTTTCTTTCCTTCCTTCTTTCTTTCCTTCCTTCCTTCCTTCCTTCCTTCCTTCCTTCCTTCCTTCCTTCCTTCCTTCTTGTTTGCAGTGCTAGGAATCAAACCCAGGACCTGGTCAGGCTAAGGTGTTCCTCAACTCAGCTACCCCCACTGCCACTTCCTTCTCTAAAATATTAACCTCTTCTTAGATACCAATCTTGGAAACAGTATATTTATGCTACAAATCAACAAGTACAAGGTCTCGCTTTGCTTTCACACAATTTTGTTTCTGATTTAGAAGGTGTTAGTTAACTATGGGAAATCCTACTATAGAGTGATAGAGAACATAAATGTTACAGGGACCTGCATTTGAATCTCAGCACACACATAATGTATCATAATCATTTGAACACAATGTCCTTTTCTGGTTCCACAAACACTGGGTGTACACATGGTGTAGAGACAAATTCATGCAGCAAAAGCAGCCATATACATCAAATTATATATACATATATACATATATATATGTACATATGTATATATGTGTATGTATATGTATGTATATATATGTATATATATGTATGTATAAGTATGTTAAATTCAGTAATCTAAACATGTCAGACATGAGCTCCATTTTGGGGGGATTTTATTTAGCCATCCATGGTTAAAGTTACTTGAAGGACTTCAATATATTGATCCATTCTGAAGGACTAAAATCTTCAGTATTAGTTAGTTTATATATTAAAACCCAGCACTGCAAAACATATTTACCTTAATGCTGTTGCCAAGATACCAAACAATCTTTATGATTTTCTGTGCTTGATGAATCTGTTGGCATCTTGTAATACAGAGAAATAATCAAACAGTGAAGCTTCCCTGTCAGTGTATGGGAAAAAAAAAAGCCTTGACTACTGATGGAGAGAAGAAACCTGTCCCAGGTTCTGGGTTAGGGAGCAAAAAGCAAGGAGATCATCAGAACTTGCTGATTTCTAGTCTGGCCCTGAAATTAGAAATAAAATAGCACGAGAGCACAAACTTCATTTTGACACGGAAGCTTGGTGTGTATGTATCATAGACATATATACCATGCTTTTCATCATTAGGTTTTCTAATTTCTAGAATATATATTGCTGTACAGTCTAAAATAAACTACTGAATATTCTTCATTCCTCTCTATCCATCTCACATGTTACCCAAAATGATGCTACACATCGACCTTAAAGACTCCCAAAATCTGTTTGGAATACCGACTTCCTTTCCATGGAAAAAAATAAGAATAAATACAGGGGAGTGGAACATTTTGTGACCCTCTGCAGTGCAGTGTAGTATAACGAGATGATTCAACTCACATCTTGCTGAGGGCTTAATTTCCTCATATAGCGTTAGAACATGTAGCCTTCTCCCTCTCTTGCCTGTGTCAACGCGGCAGGTTTTACAGTTGAACCTCTTGTTCCAGCATTAGAGATGAGAGCTACTGGTCGTAATATAGTTTGAAAGTGTACCCCCTGATGTGGATGGATACGGGAGGGGGGGGTCTCTTCAAAATAACTTCTTCATTTCCCCTCCTGAGTGGCTTTAAGCTTTGTGGCTGTTTTAAATTTTTTATTGTTTACTTAACATAGCCTGCAAGTGACCCGTACAGTTTTCATCTGGAGCTGCATGCATCCAGAAGGCTTTTATGATACCCTGATGGTGTGAGGCAGCAGGCACAGAGTTCTCCCTATCGCTGGGGACACTCATCCAGCCAGATCAGCTCCCTGTGAAAAGCTTCAAAAGAATTTCCCTTTCATTATTTAAAACACAATTGTATTCTTTGATTTGAGCATTTGAACTGCTCAGCATTAGCCCTAAACTAAAATATAGTACTAAGTCCCCATTCAGCAAACTAGTCTGAACATGAAAGGAAAACATCTGGGTGGTTGTTGTTGTCATTGTTGTTGTTGTTGCTTTGCTAACCTTAGATGAGAGATGGCTGGGATAACTCCCTGAAATTTTCAGGTGGTCACAAGAAATATTCCTCATGTTCATGGTAAAAAAAAATAAGACAATGATTTATTAAAGAAATTAATATAAATACTTATGCATCATTTCAATTGCAAACTGTTGAGAATTTGCTCTAAGAAATACATCCCGAACATTTTGAAGTATCATTAATAAAATGTAACTCTATTTATACTATTGCCAACAATATATTAAGCATGTGTGACTATGTTCATAAGCTAAAGGACTTAACATTGTGTGACTCCAGATTTTCTTGCTTCTTCTGGCTTACAAGGGTCTTTTATGTCCCTGTCACAAGAGTTCTCTAATCAGACTTTCCTTAATGGTACCATGTTTGATACTTGTGGTATTTAACTCTTAAATCTTAAATAAAGATGAAATGTCTCTCAAATTCTCAGACTAAAATGTGCAATGCAGCACATGGATCAATTGTAAACAACAACAGCAACAACAACAGCAACTGGGAACACTGGGAACGTATTTGTTTCTGTGAGAAAGCATTCAGTACGGTGCAGTCTTCTGACCATGCCTGTTGGTGGAACTCCTCCCAGCCAACCTACTTATTTTTCTCTAAATGTTTTTCTCTCATTTAAACCAGAGAGGACTTTCTTAGATGAACGTTATATCACCGTTCAGTATCAGTAGTTCCTTAGATGAACTTTATATTGTGGCTCAGTATCAGTGGCTTCTAAATAGGTTTTTATGGGCCAATAAAATGATATTTCCCTACAACCATCTGTCCAATCCTTTTCTGGGGTGTGATGGGAACTGGTACTTTATAAACAATGGTATGTGTTGCCATTGATCCAAGCCTACCTAGTCTTTCTGCTTATAGAAAAGTATCCATGTTTCTGCTTCATTCACCTTGGGTTCTTGAGAAGCCTGGTTCACAGTAAGAGTTGGCAAGTATTGTATTAAGATGTCTCCTTGTTTCTGCTGAATTGTAGTATTCTAAAAGCCGTTGAGATCAATAAGTCTAGGGAAGGAAAGCTAGCAGGCATCAGCATATATCATAATCCCCTCTCCATCAGTTTCCCTACATAGACAGTCAGGCTTGTTTGCTCCTCATCTTGGTGTATGGAGGACCCAGTGGAAAGCTTTGTAAACAAGGAGTCAATCCTGAATCTGTTTAGTTACTGATAGAACCTTTGGATGATTGTATCTACTGCTGTAAAGTATTTGTCAAGATTGCTGGTGGTTAAGGTTTCCTGTATCTGGGAATAATAATACCTTCCATTTTCTTGATGGTTTTGCTTCCTCCCTATGATATGTTAGGTCATGGCAGTAAAACTGGTCACTCCCACTGTTGATTGGGACAACTTTTCAATCATCTCTCCCCAGGTCTGCAGCCATTCTCTGTTCCAGGCTCCTCTTTCTATTTCTTCATTTGGTTCCACCAGTCCAAGGACCCAGCCTCCTCTTCTGGTTTGTTCAGTGAGCCTCTGCTTGGGCCTTCTAGTATGTTCTCCCACTGATAGCCTGCTGAGGCTGACTTTAAATCAGAATGCCTGGAGATTTTTCTAAGCTGAATTCTTTTCTGCCCCAGCTCTCTCCTCAACACTGCTTCTCCTAACAGGGGAATCCATCTTGTTTTCCTTGGGACGATCGGAGTCCTCCTGTTCTGCAGTTCACCAGTTCTCCAGTTCGGGAGGTTGGGGTGGGGGGCAGCTGGTGAGCACTGTAGTTAGATCCTATGGCCTTGCTGTCACCAGAAACACAGGCCTATTCATCAGCCTTCTCTTTAGCTCTCTAGGTGGTTGGAAGCCTGGTTTTTCTCCAACATGAAAGCCTGGGATTAGCCAGTGGGAGAGAGCCCAGCATGCTTGTGGGGAGCAACAGAGGACAACTGTCTCCACCAGAACAGATCAAATGATCATCTGCGACATTTCCAGGTTCCCCTGTTTAAAAGGGAGACAGATCAAAGACACTGTCACCTTCAAACTTCTGAGGACTAGCAGAACAGCCAAAAGGCCGTCACCCTGTCATGACCTCTAACTGCTGTGTTTGTGATGACTTGGCCCTATGTAGTTTGACGTCTACCTTAATCAAAGAGTCTGAGAAATCAAATACCACTTAAATATGCTATTCTGAATATCACTAAGAGTCAGGCTGTCTGTTAATTTTTGGAATACCTTAGGAGAAATTCGCCTGCATGAATTATTTTAAAATCTCTCCCATAAATACTGGATCCATGTTCATGATGGCTGCAGTTTTTATTTTTATTCTTTGTATCATTTTAGGAAATCCCTGAGATGTTACAGAGGTGAGCTCTCATTCACTACATCCAGAAAGCTTTCTTCTGCTCTACTGTAAGACTAAATTACCTCCTGTCTGTTGCCTTCACAAGAACTTATCCTTGAACTTGGAGTCACTCCTAGAGAGTTCAGTTTTATAGCCTGGTTTGACTTGACTGCAATCTTCCCTGGAGTGTTTTTTAGAATAATAAGGGCCTTTCTGAACAAGGAATGGGTCTTGTTCATGATCTTATCCCTAAAATGCAAGATAGTACCCGGAACATGTTTACCACTCAAATAAACATTTCTGGAACTTATCAGTACATCTATAATGTGCTTGGGCCATTGTCCTGTGGCTGGCTTGAGTATTCCTTTTATTTGTTGTTAGTTTTAGTTTATTCTGTGTACATTTATAACCCCATGTTTACTCTACAGCCACATGGATATACCTTGAGCACACATACTTATTTCAAGTGAAGACATTTAACTTTAGAGAGGGAAAGTGAGTATTAAAGAAATAATTTCCACATGCAATAACAAATAATAGGTAACAATGGCTATTTTTGAATGTTTTTCTATTTTATGGTATTTCGGCGTATATTTTTCTCTATAATTGGTTCACCTAAAAGCCCAAAGCCTTATTATCACATTGATTTGAGGATCTATAAACAGATAAAATGTCAGTAAATAGTTCCAGCTGCCAATCAGAAAACCATAAGATAAACATAAGAAGGTTAAAAAAAAGAAAGAAAGAAAAAGAAGCAAAGAAAAGATTAGGCTTATTTGATGAAATTTCTGCATTTGACAGGATGTCTCAGGTTGGCAGAGGGCACAGCTTGACTCTATCTGCAGCATGTAACCCAGTAACAGATGACATGTAGCTGGGCTGATTGACAACCCTCTGGGTGGCACTGACATTTTGGACTGTGTACCAGCATGCTAAGGGTGGACTTAACAAACTGCAGACACAGGGTTGTTGGCATTATATTGTTTACTCTACTTAAAAAAAATGATTAAAGATACTATGACAAACCTAACCATGAAGAAAGGCAAAGACAAACATCACTTTAGCTACTGTAGTTAATTCCATATGCCAGCTGAGTTGGTGCTTTCAATGCAAAATTAAAATGGGATTTAGGTTAACATAAATACTAGATTCTCTTATTTAGACTAAAGGTTTATTGTTGAAAATCAAATATTAATTTACAAATATTTGTTTGTTTGTATGTGATTATCCAGAGTTCCATACAGGGTGATAGCTTTCTATTTTAATTTTTGCTCAGCTCATACCTGCCGCCTTCTTTACCCTGGAGAGGGGCAGTGCTTCATCTTCTCTTTATGGGAGAAATAAGTCCACCATTAAGTGAGTTATAACTCCCTTGAGAAAAATATATGTTGGGTCAAGAAGTCTTCATTTTAAGTTTTTCTCAACAACAGATGACGTATGTGTTTAATTAGAGGGCTTAACTAAACAGATAGATGCTAATAGTATAATTTTAAAAGAAAACTTATTAATATGTTCTATCATATAAAAGGTAGACTTAAGGAATAGAGAATATGCAAAATATCAAAAATATTTTAAACCAATGTGTGGAAAGTGTTATGCTACTTGTGATTCTTGTAAATAATCGTTTGTGCATGGCATGTAGAATTCTCACGTTTTCATTGATGACTTCTTTATGGTGTAAACACTCTGTGTAGTCATCTCTTATCAGCCATGTCTGGATCTGTGAGTAGGGATATCATTCCCATGTATATGTTACAGTGTTTCACAGAAGAGATCGTCAGGTCATAACATTACAAATAGGCAACACTGAGCTAAATAGAATGGAGAAAGCACACTGCTTACTGTTTAAATTCTTCTAGAGAAAAGTTGTTAAAATTATTACTTAAATTAATATTTGTCAGCCTACAATTATTAATAGACCTATTGAACAAGCAAGTAGCCATAAGATGACCTGAAAAAAATGCCAAAATTTGAATTTATGAATTCATTTGAAAATATGAATTTTCATAGTACCTGGATATTTCATTTTTGAACAAGATAGTTTGTTGCATGTTTGAGTCAGGGTCTCTCTCAGTAGCTCAGATAGTGTTTGAACATGTGGCTCTCCTGCCTCAGAATCTCAAGTGTTATAGTTGATGGGTGTATCATCATAAGGGCTATGGAAAGCTCATTAAAACACAATTACTGAAAGATATGCTTTATTTTTATTATTTTTCAATCATGAGTATATGTGTATATGTGTGGGTATGAATGAGTACATGAGTAAAAGT
The DNA here is from genome assembly GCA_019843815.1 of Montemys delectorum. NCBI lineage: Eukaryota > Metazoa > Chordata > Mammalia > Rodentia > Muridae > Montemys > Montemys delectorum. Next base: position 12,330 of record JADRCD010177362.1, read on the forward strand.
GCCATGGAATCCAGAGAGTGTATCCGATTCTTTACCACTATAGTTACAGGCCATTGTGAGCCACTTGACATTGGTGCCTGGAACAAAACTCAAGGCCTCTGCAAGGACAGGCCATGTTCTTAAGAGCTACATTTTCTCTCCAGACCCCAGGCTATTTAAATTGGAAGCCCTCTGATCACTCATTTGTTTTTATGTTTTCTTAAATAAATATTCTTGCATTAATCCAAAGAAAAACAATTCTTAGGAGAAATAAATAGATTCTAGGTACAGTCCTATCTCTGCATATTTTGACTTATTGACTATGAAGAAGAAAGAGTAATTCCTAAGGCTCTTAATCTTATAACAACTGCAGTTCATGACTGTGACTAACCCATGAGTAGATGATAAATTTCATATTTTAATGTGAAAAATATTTAATCCCAATATAATAATGATTATATTGTAATCAATGTTTGCTGTTTAATGATTCACATGCTTTTTGGAATTCCTTAAGGCCCCTCTAGAATCAAGGGCAGCCACTAAAGCAATGCGCAGGAACCATATTCATTTTGAAGATGTTCAACCACAGAGATTGCTCAGTCCCTAACATATTATCCTCAGTGAAACTGTGGGCAAAGTCAGTTACAGGGTTGTTAGAATATTTATAACTTATAAGGAAGTTTATCAAATCCATTTTATTGAAATAGCCTGTAATTACCATCTATTTGTATACATTTATTGCATTTTGTCCATTTACAATGTGATTTATGGGTCTGATATATTCTCATTCAATTACATGTACGTAATTATTATTGAACCAAAACAGACAATATCAGCTCTGGAGGTAGTGTTTTCTGATAGCTTCATGGACTTTAGAAACTCTGAAAGCAGTGATCACAGGAACACCACAATATCAGCCTTCTGGATTACTTAGTATAGTTTGACACCTATTAATTTAGTCAGTTCTTAGAACCAAACAAGAACAAAGTACCAACACAATGCCTTGTGAAGGTACTTGAATTTCAAGGTTATTTTATTTTGCCCAACTTAAGAAAATAATATGGGTTTGAAGGTAAACTATGACCTATTACACTATTTCCAAACCTTTGCCTTAGCAAAGACAATTTAAAATGAGATTCGGAATTACTTTGTATTTTAATTTTTCATGGTCTTAATTTACATACACAGGTTTCTAAGAAGGTGTGGGATATAAATGAAAAGGTGATGGAGTGCATCAATATGTTCTCCTCTGTGTAGAATCTAAATTTAAGTGAGAGCCTGGGTGACCAGGAAGTAGAAAGGGAAAGGTAAAAAGAAGGGACAGTAAAAAGAAAGATGATAGTTGAAGAACAAGAGAAGGCATAAGGGAAGAAGGACCAAATATCACACATTATTCTCATATGGAATCTCGATTCACACACACACACACACACACACACACACACACACACGCACACACAGAGGCATGCACACAGGCTGGGGGTTACAGAGGGTGTTGAAGGGGTCAATTAGACCAGAGTACACTTATATATTTTATATGATATATAAACCAACATATATGATTCATAATACATAAATCATACCTATGATATATAATATACTAAATTGTAATAATGAAATAATTTCACATGCTAACTTATTTAATAAAGCAAGAGAACCAATCTTTCAATGTCTTTACCACTTCTATCTATCAGTTCTGGCTCTCATTCTCTTCCATTCAAACTCCTGCGTAAGAATTCAGAAATAAGTGTTTAAGATATTTGTCCAATCCTAATGCTGCAAATATTAAGACACCAACAACATCCAGGGCAGGAGATAGGCAAAAGTCTATCTGTTCTATCCTATTCTCCTATGGCAATCTGATGAAATCTTTTCTTATACCTTTCTCAGATGAATGGAGGCAACAAAGTTAATAAGAATATTTTATATTGGCACCATGGCCAAATATAGAAGACATAAACAGGATCTTTGTTTATGTTTGTTTTTCAAGAACTACATTTTTAAAATTCTAAGTATATACTCCATATCAAAAAGTCATATGCTTTTCTGCTTTTTAAGGAACATTTATTTATAGTCAGTATGTACAACATCTCTTGGAAAGCAAAGTAATAGAGAATAGATTCATCCCTAGTGCTTCTCAGTTCTACTTAAAACAAACTCAATAAACAACAATGACTAGTGAGATGAAATATTTTATGAATGTTTAAATGCATTTAGGTAAAGGCACTATGGCAATTTCAGATTAGCTTTTAATTTGTTTATCTACAATTATCTCAATTGACTCATAAGTAATTTAAGATTACACATTAAGAAACTAAAATACATAAAATAATTTGAGAACATTGAAAGTCTATAGGAAAAACATTTATTGCTCATGTTACTCATGACTTTTAAAAAGTCAACTGAAGGAAGGACAAGCATATAGCTATCTCCTGAGAGGCTCTGAAAATACCTGACTAATACAGATGTAGAGGCTCACAGCCATTCATTGAACTGAGTACATGGTCCCCAATGAAGGAGTTAGAGAGAGGTTCTATGGAGCTGAAGGGTTTGCAGCCCCTTAGGATGAGCAACAATATGAACTAACTAGTACCCTCAGAGCTCCCAGGGACCCAACCACCAATCAAGGACTATACAGGGTGGGACTGAATGTTCTGGCAGCATGTGTATAGTAGAGGATTGAAAATTCGATCATCAATAGGAGGAAAGGACCTCGGCCTTGTGAAGGTTTTGTGCCCCAGTGTAGGGGAATGCCAGGGCCAATAAGTGGGAGAGGGTGGGGTGGCAGGCATGGGGAGGGGGGAGGCAAAAGGGGTTTGTTCTTGTTGTTTTTCTTTGTTTGTTTGTTTTTTGGAGGGGAACCTGGGAAAGGAAAAATTTACATGTAAATAAAGAAAATATCTAATATAAAAAAATAATAATAATAAAAAAAAGAAAAAAGAAAAAAAAGTCAGCCATTTCTTTGAATTGTTGTAGTCTTTGAAAACACTCAATATTTTCATTTGCTTTAATTTTCAAAACAAATAAATCTCTCCCTTATATTTGAACAAGAAGCAAAATATTTGCTTGCATTTGGTGAAGTTTCATCAATGAATTGTGTGCTATAGAATAAATGGGGTATAATATATAATAAGAAATTTTAAAAAAATCATTCAGTTTGCATATAGATATGTATGATATTTACAATGTCCACATTTTGTATTTGCATCTGAGTATTTGTAGGTTCCCTTATAATTACAATGGTATTTTTTAATTTTCAGCATGTCTTTGATTTCTGGAATTTACATTTTTAAATTAGGTAATATCTAAATACCTGAATATCTAGTCTAAAAGGATCTATTTGAAACACCAGAAACAAATGAATCTCTTGTATCCAAACTAGAAGAAAATTTGAATGACAATCGGTAAAAATGTTAAATTTCTCAAAGCACATTATTCTATTTTTACTACTGCTGGGTTAAATTCCTCCACCAAGTCCTCCATCTTTACAGGCATTTCTGCGATCTTAACTATTCAGCTTGAATGCCTTCCTAAAATCGAAAGGATTTATGGGGAATTAGCTGCCTGTGCTGCTCAGTTTTACTTGAACACATTTTACCTTCTCTGATTTTTATTATAATTTCTTTCAGATACTTGATTTTTTACATTGTCTCGCATAATTACAACCATTATATTACAATAGTTAGGATTAAGTTGGGAAAGTATCTGCAGTCTTCACATTCAGTAATACAGAGGGCTATGTTTTTCACTTTAAGCCATGGCCATCCTTTAGCCATAGATCAATGGAGAGCAGTCTTTTGCTAATATGCTCCCTCCTCTTAAACTTGTGGCTTCAAACACTGGAGGGTTCACTCTTATTGTACAGAAATACTAACATGTCAAATGAAAATAACAATTTAAACTCAGAAATAATGTTAGCAGTGCAAAAATTAGTTTGTATAGAATGCAATGTTATAAGTATTCTATGAGAACTAATTTCTACTGCCCAGAATATTAAGGTCTGCAAGAACAAAAGAATGTCCTCTCTGTAGGCACATGTCCTTGGATGTTTATATAAGAAAAGTTGATAGAAAATCAGAGCAATTTGTGAATGATGTTTGATGGTTTTCAACCATCACAGATGGACACCAAATGTAGCAAAGGTCTTTGCTTCTGGGGAGGTAACAACAGGAGGACTTGCATCTTTCTCTGGCTTAAAAGTAACTGCAACTGGGAAACCCTGCTCAAAGTCCACATGTCTGAGTCCACTGTCTCCTGAGAGTCAATGAGAAGTGTGTGACCTCTGTGATCCTCACTTTGATGCCATCTTGTATGTGATCACTCTTCCTCTGTTCTTACCAGGGACTAAGACATATTTTTGTACCGATATACACATTTGATAGTCTTCTGATTTTGGTATGGTTCTGATAGTTAAACATAGCAACACATTTTTGTATTATTTTAGAGTTCCAAGGAATCTCATTCTAGACTTCAAATATTGACAAGTCCATATTTTTTACTTTTTATTTAAAGTCAACATGTCTTAATTTGAAGAATTTAAAGTGATTCTTTTCATTGCCTTCAAGGTCACTTTTGTTTCTCTAAAACTTGAATCTTGATTTCTCGTAAGCAGAGCCTTGCTAAAATTCTTTTGTTGTTGCTGTTTTTTTTTTTAATTTTACTTGAATTAATGGATCTGCTAATGACAATTAAGTTAAATGACAGCATGCAAGCATTAGAAGTGACAATTTTTAATACTCCTTTTCATAGTTAATTGCAAATTTAGAAGTGTTTTAAAAATATGTGAATGGATAGTGAGGCCTCAGTTACTGGGAAGTGTGTTCTACAGCCATCAACAGACTGAAAATACATGGTATTAGCCTCTACAGAAGCCGTTAAGTGGCTAACTTTAATACCTCACAACATCAAGAATGTCTGGTGAAGAACACTGTGCACCTTGACAGGTTGAAGAGTGAATCAACTCTACCTCCAGCTAATTACACGGTACACCTCATTCTTCTGAAGGGTATCATTTCCCCTCCTCCACAAGTCCCACTTGCTTGTTTCCTTGCAAAGCTGCCAAGAAACTGTGAACAAATTTCATGTCTGAGTAACTGATTGCTCGCTCAGTGACCTTGAAAAATTACTTGCATCATTAAAAATTCATAGAAAATAAAGTTTTGGAGCATACTGTTCTGACATGTTCTGTCATAAAGAACCTCCTGTTATGTTACTGTACAATCTAGTGCACTTTAAGAAAAAAAACAAAACAAAAACATTAACCTTCTACTGTCTACGCAATTACATCAAAAGTTTCTCTCTGTTTTTCCTCAAGTAGAATCATACCATTTTCTGCATTCAGACAGCAAGGCTGAATCAGAGAGGAACCCTATTGATTATCTAAGCCCCTGTAAGATGTCAGGAATACTATTTCAATCTGCCACAAAATATCAAAGATTGTTCTTGTTTTTACTTTGAGGTAGCTCTCATTTATAATATACAGCGATCATTTTAAGATGCACAGTGCATGTCCATGTAATGCACAGGCAGTGATTTGCAACCACCAGCTTGTTTGTGTTTCAAAACTTCATCCATTAAAAACAAAATTCAGGAATTTTGTTTTTAATGGATGAATATTTTAAAATATGATGGTCATTCTCCACTTCTACTTCTTCATCTCCTTACCATATCTATTAATCTATTTATTCTGGGTATCAATTGTTTTAACTGTATATATAAATTACGTACAGTTTATATATTGGTATAATGCTCTATATTTCTTGGGGAGAGTCACAGGGAATAAAGGGATATGAGATTAGATGGTTAACATATCCCAAAAGCAAACCTTTGATACCTTCTGCAGAGCAAGGATCACCCAGTACTGTAGCGATCTGCTGACTTTGTGTGCTCACTTCAAGGCTGTACTCAAGGTTCCCTCAGTCCTAGTGCATAGCATGGTGTTCTATATTTGAGGGGTTGGTGTTTCCTCAAAACAATAGGAAATACAAAGAAAGACTACAATATCTTAATTTTTTAATTAATTAAATCTGTTGCTAACCAATTGTAGCCTTATTCATACTGCATATTGAAGACTCTTACCTCCTGCCCCTCCATCTTCCAGCCATTTCTGTCTCCCCCACAATCATTTGCTAATGTCTTGATCTTAAAGTAACCAGAGAAAAAAATGATTTTACTAGTATCCTTTAACCTGGTTCATTTTTTTTTTGTTTATTGCATTTTATTTTCCTGGTCTTACTGATAGTTATAAATTTGCTTTATATTATATTAATGAAATTTAAATGGGCCTTATTTTATCGTACTCAACACTTAGCTCCACTATCACACTAAGTGCTATTACATAGCATGTGTATATTATCTAATATAAAAACCAACATTTGGCTACCTGAGCAAGGGAATCCAATTTTTTTTTTGTTTATTTGTTTCATCCTCAATGTTTCCTCTCCTCCACAGACATTCTCACTCCATTCTTTGCCGCAGAACACCTACAACCAATCTCATGATTCAATGTGTGATCACTAGGCCGGTGTAATGGGACAACCAATTTGGTGGCCTTCTATGGTAAAAGCATCCTCCTTTCAAATCCCTTTCTTCTTCTCCTACATGGTCCTGGAATTGTGATTCATTTTGCCTGGGATGCAGGATATGCAGTCATTTGAAAACTCAGTCTAATCCATTCTCTTTTCTGTTGTACAGTTTGTTTCTAGTAGACTAAGTCCCCCAGAGACTAGTAGACAGCAGTCCAGCAGTGGCTGGTAAAGTGGTGTTTGTACATATTTTTCTCTTTCTTTCACTTCACTTTTGAAATGTCATTTTTACACATATTGGCATATCTGTATGGGATATCTGAGGAAGGTCCATAATCCTCTACATTTCAATGGCATCCACATCCTTCCTGCACTGGTTTGCAGAGCTGATTCCTCTTCGTAGTGTGTCAGTTGGGCGTTTGTCCGCTTTTCTCTTTCCAGGGATATGAGAGGATGGGGATACATATTCAGTTGGTGACAAAGGATTAGTGTTTATTTTACTGAATTACTAAGAAAATTGTTTTCTGCTTCTTTTGCCTATCCTATGGGTAACAGATCACATTGTGTGTCGTTATGTGCTGGTGTCTGCTGTTTGTTGCATAGTGCCATTAACATACATCTGGGCCACCCTTTGTGTGGAGCTGTCCCCCGGTGAAACTCTAGTGGTCTGGGACAGAGAAAGACTGCAATTTGCAGAGTCCATTATCACCTCTGGATGTGTAGAATGATAATGGAAGTGACAGAGGTGCCGCTGAAAATTGGCTCTTAATATTTCATGTGTTCAAGCAAAGGATTGGAAATCTCACGCTGCTCTTTAGGGAAAATGAAGCATGTGGAAGGCTTTTTATTTATTTATTTTACAACTAGAAAGTTATAGGCAAAGGGTTGACTACACAATTTCAAAGAAAGTACCACAGAATGCTCACTTTGTATTAATTAATACATCTCAGTAACAAGTTAGAGGAAAAAGACATCTGCGTGAAAATCAGCACGGAGAAACAAGACATAAACAGTAGCAAACAATGCTTTAAACTGAAAGTTCTTAAAGCAATACTATATCTACAGTCACTTTACAAATGTGGTTCATTGATGGAACCACAAATACTTTAAAAAATTATCATCCAAATTTTTGGTTGTTTCTCTTTTTAATATTTTTCACTCAATATATTTTTAATGGCTTGTAACTTAAAATGTTGTTGCAGAAGTTATCAATTTTACAATAAATTTAGAAACAGAAATTCTTTCAGGCTACTAAGTATTTAATGCTTATAGAATATGGGAGAAAACTAATTCAGCTTCTGAAATACTGAAATTAAACATCAAACATTTATCATGACTTCTTACAATTCTTACAATTTTACTGAGTACTGTTCGTCAAAAGAACTCTCTCTTGAAAGATATAGGGTCTTTTTCTTGGCCAAAGCTGATGGCTGTATTTTTATCTTCTTACTTTTCATCAACTGTATCTTAGACAAAGTAGGATTCCTTCCTAATAAAATAGAAGAATGTATATGGTTTGAAGTTTAATATTTAAGATTAATCTGTATTTCCATAATATAAATTTACCACAAATGTGTCTAATTTCTCTTCTTTTTAAGGAGTAAACATCAGTGAGAGTTGTTACACCCCTGTTGCTGGGTCTTAACATTTGGAGATGAAGGGGTAAAGGATGTGAGTTTCTCAAAGATAGAAGGGTTCTCTCCTGCTTGTTGCTGTCAGAGTTTCTTTTCTAGAAAAGAGCACTATTTTGCAAAACTGAAAGGGAAAGTTTCACGTTGCAGAAGTGGATTTCAAAGCTCATTTATAACAGCAATGCCTGCCATTCCGAACGAGGTCTCTGTGGTCAGTTTATTTCCATGTGTCATGTCACTCAGTTGCCATTGATGAGGTCAAAGAAGCAAGAGTTTTAGGTTGAGACTTAAGAGAATTCTAATGTCTACAAACACCCTGCTGGGGGATGGCAAGCTAATGGCTACTTAAATTTCAAATTTGTCATAGTTTCTGGCATGAATACATTCTTTCTATTATCTGGACTCAGTGTTAACACCCGTAGCTTTCATTGCTGGCATTCACTGACTATTCGGTGTCAAACAATGTTTCAGATATTTTTACATATATACTCTCTAGTGCAGTAGTCTTCAGGGCTTTTGAGCTTATGAGGGAAGTGATAATCCTAATTATTTTTATATCTGGCCTAATTCAGTTCTCAGAAACTCACAGGAGCTTAATAATCCTTCAATCTTTAAAGGTATTTTTTATTTAAATTAAGATGTGATAATGAAGCTAAGTATACATACCTATGTTTACCTCTTTCCTATGAAGAACTTAGAAATATGTTGTATATGTCTCATGTTTAGTTTACTGTAAGACATGCAGTAACGTTCTAGAAAGCACATAGTAGAATTAGCTTTCTTGCCAATGAAATAGCAGCAAAGTAGATGAGTAAGAAATTGTTCAGGTAGGGTACATGGCTCAGAATCTGCTGTGCTTGCTGGATAGGACTCTAGGACTGACAAATGTCTAGTGGGTACAGCAGCCTCATCAGGATGCAGAAGGGAGGACTCCAGAGCAAGCTGCTTGGCCAGCCTAGGTGAGCTCGAGCTTTGAAAGACATACCTCAAAACAAATAGGCTAGATAGTAATCAGGGAAAATATTTAGATTCCCTCTAGCCTCCACAGACACCAATGAAGCTGTATACAAGTGCACCGGTGCATGTGTGCATACAATCCCAGCACATGCATACGTAGAGAAAAAGGAAAGCAATAGTTCATGCTTTGAGAAAAAAGCTTGAGGAAGGACGTTAATACTTCTTCTCTACTCCCTGCTTGATCAGGGATTGGTTAATAAAATTCACATTTTCAAGCTGGATATTAATTAAAAAATTATAGGCTTGAAAAATAGCACTTTTACTGGCAAAGAGTTCTGACCTTCTTATGTGGCTGAGCTGCTCAGCCCTGTCCAAGGCTGTTGTACAGAGAAGAAAATCCATTTTCCTACAATGTTCTCTGCAATTACATTGTTCTTCATAAACTGAGGCTTTTAAGTTTCTCCCACTGTGCCTCTGTTAATTTGGAGTGATTCTGGTACAAAATTGAACTCCCTCACTTCAACATTGTCTGGCCATCATTGGACAAGTTGGTATGTTTATCTCAATTAATCTTCCCTATGTGTAAATTAGAGCTGCTCAGCATTCCTCTCTGTTAGAAGATGAAGTTTCTGTTTTGAAGCTTAATGAATCAGGCTGTTATTTGGGGTTTCTATATTTAACTAAACTACATGTCAACCTATCAACCTGAGACAGCAACTAGCCAAATAATTCTGTTTTATAATAATATTAGAATCTATATCTAATTTCTAGCCATTGATAATTCAGTTTGGATTCTGTTTAAATAATCTGGATTAATTACATTATAAGCATAATAGAATTCCATCTTGATTCAGTGGTTCAAGGTATTATGAATATAAATACAACAAATGGGTGTTATCTGATCAGTCTTGGTTGGGATCAATAGAGAAAGAACCTTAAACATAAAAATGGCAAGCATCTCAGCCTACCAAGGCCTCGAGAGGACATAACACAGAAGCAGCCAGAAGCACTAGTACAGGGATAGCCAAGTCGTGGCTGGGGTTAGCTGTTATACTCCACCAAGAACAGACAAACCTAAAGCTCCACCACCAGAGCATTTAAAAACAAGCTGTTTATTGAAATAGAAGTTACAGTTTGCACAGTCAGCCAAGTTGTAGTGGTGGCATATAACTTTAACCCCCGTACTTGGGAAGTAGAAGCAGGCAGATCTCTGAGTACTAGTGTACTCTGATCTACGGAGTGAGTAGTAGTAGTACAACCAGGATTCCATCGAGAAACAGTCTTGAAAAAAAGAAATTACATACTCTATTTTACCCCTTTTTATTTAATTCTATGAGTGTTGATCCACGTTCTGTTATTCAAGTAGCACAGATGTATAGGTAGCAATTGAGGCTGTAAAACAGCAATCATAGTGAGTCCCTGAACCTGTGATTAAGCGGAATGAGTTGATGCTCAGTCTACCACACTACTTGGTCATAGGTGTCACTGAGCGTTCTGTTACCTTCATGGCCACAGTTGGCTCATGCTTCTGTCCTGTTCTCCAGTACCCACCCTGGATCCCATCTGTGGCTGTACTTACCTCCTTCTCATCTGTAGCAGTTTTAATCCCAATGATATGATATGAGGATAGTCTTGCAGATGCAACTACACGATTTATTACCCTTAAAACTCCCGAGGTTGGATTGTAGGTTGCCTGTAACAGCAAGTTAGCAAAATTTCATGCCTGCATTTCCTTTGCATGGATATTAAGTGGATGGCTTATCAGATCACCAGTTGAAACACATTTGGTAATTACAAAAAATAAATAAATAAAAAAGAATCACTATGCACAATCTTTTGTGTAAACATAGTATTTACTTCTGCTTAAAGAGGATTAGAATTTCCAGTCTTATAATAGTTGCTTTAAACTGTATTATGCAGTAATTCTATTTAAATTAATTCATGGGGTAATTCTATTTAAAGGAAAAACTGATGATGTCTCATTGATTTCTTAAAAGAATAAGTCTAGATTACTATAATTTAAACCTATTTTAATGAAATTTTATATTACTCTGATGAAATATTTAACATCATAAAAGATTTTTCAAAAAAAAATCATTGTGCAGGCATCCCTTTTAGTATAGAGTGATTTCTCTGTGTAAGAATTTGTATATGTTGGGAGGCAGAGACAAGCAGATTTCTGAGTCCGAGACCAGCCTGGTCTACAGAGTGAGTTCCTGGACAGCCAGGGCTACACAGAGAAACCCTGTCTCGAAAAAACAAAAAAAGCATATGAAGCTGGGTGAGCTATCCATCTTTCAGAGTGAGCCCATTCCATGGAGTTCTAATCTTTTCTACATGGATTTGGGCTTTCTTTTTCCTAGAGTTGTTTTCCTTTTTCCTCATAACTTACTCTCTGCTTTTATTCTCTGCTGTTCTTTCTCTGATATTTATTGGTACCATAATAAATCAGAATAAGTAGAAAACTGGAATCTTGTTTACTTAGAAATAAATGGTGTCTGAATAAAGGTCCCCATATTTTAGACACTCTCTTGGAGAGTATGCGTCATAGCTAAATTGGTAGAGGCACTTGTTAGCAAGTCTAATGACCTGAATTTATTCCCTGGACCCCATGGGGTAGAAGAGCAGGACCAACTCCTCCAGGTTGTCCTTTGAAGTCCTCAAGAACACTGTGCTATGTATGCCCATCACTTATAGCCACCCACCTACAAAAATAAATTTAAAAACATATTAAGAATATATGAACATTTAGTCTAGATACTTTATACCATCCATTTTTACTTAATTTTTTAAAAAATTATTTTAAAATTAAAAGACAACTGTCTTTGCAGTTCTTGGTGTTTTCAGTAAGAAACGTCTGGTTGCATTTGCTCAGTAAGGACCTAAGCCTCAGCCCAGCTTTCACTCCAGTAGTAGCAATGACCACCTGTTCTTCCCCAACTGCCTTGACACTCACGTCTTCCATCCCTTCAAAACTGATATTGTTAGCTTACACTGTCTGAGTAATCTCTTTTGTAAGGTGCGTGCGTGTGCGTGCGTGCATGCGTGCGTGTGTGCATGTGTATGTGTGTGTGTGTGTGTGTATACGTGTTTGTGTGTTTATTGCAGTCATTTTAAGTACATACTGACAACACAATTGTCAGGAAGGTGCTTGTTCTCTGAAGAGCTTCCCTTCACACTAGACATGTTATTGCTAAACCAGTAAATATTTACTGATTGACTGCCTGAGTTGATGGTGAGAGGCAGCCTTACTAAAAGCACCCTTATCTGACTAAATGTGCACATGTGCTGTTGATGTGTCTATCACAGGGTTCTATAAAAAATTAAGCCAACCTACACTGCTGCTGCTATCACATGCTATTACAGAGTGGAGAGAAAAGACTTAGCTGAGATCCACCTCAAAGAGAACAAACCTTGGTAGTACTCAACTCCACCCCCTCCTCCTCTCCCCACATATTTACCTAAAAACAAAAAAACAAAAAACAAACAAAAAAGAAAGAAAGAAAGAAAGAAAGAAAGAAAGAAAGAAAGAAAGAAAGGTTCTATCCTCCTAATTGATGTATCTAAGATAGAAGAAGGAACAGATGAAATTGAGGAGAAAAGCCTGAGAATGGAAGTATATAGTTGCAAGCGAAAAAGAAAGATGTGACAGGATTTTAATTTACAAGGCATTCCCAGAAATGTTCTATACGTTGGATAGATCAAATACTTCTATACCCCCTCCATAGCAAAACTTAAAAAAGTGAAGTGCAACTAATAACAGGAATCAGTTGGGTGAGGTGACAGCTATGTCATCCTTTTAATTGGCTTCACCTCTCCTTCCGGACTGACGCAGTCAGGGCTCTGCCTCCACAACTGTCAGTTTAGTTCCCTTTAACACAATTAAATCTTGCTAGGAAGGCTCCATTGGAAAAGAAATCTACTCAGAATGGCTAGATACATGCTTCTCTTTACATTTCTAAGTATAATTGAAAAACATTTCAGTGTGATACTTAGTTAATTTTTTAATGGAAGCAGACTTTTAGATTTTGTAGCATAGTAATAACTCCCAAGTCAGCTGCATGAATATCAGAGCTCAAACAGGAACTTTGATACCATGAATTGGAGGACATACTCATTGATCCGTGGGTGTAGTTCTGAGAACTATTATCCTTATAACTAAGCTGCATTGAATGCCCCCTCGGCTAATCATTCAGCTTCATAAAGGATTTTAAGGCAGTGTATTTGAGTGGCCTATTTGCCAAGCAAGAAAGTGTCCTTCCTTTGTAGATGCTAGGGCTCTGCCATAAGCTCCCCAGAGCTCGACATGACCTCCTGAGGTCCCACGGTGAATAAAGGAAGAAGTAGTTTAGGGGAAGCAGATTGCCATCTGCCAACGGTCCATTCACTGTATAATCTACTGTTAATAAGGGTAACTCCAATTCCATTTCCTGTCCGCTCATTTTCAGACAGAGAGAAAGTTTTCTGTTTTCAAAAGAAATTCATAGACCACAGTATGGATGAAGAAGATTGTTCTACTGGCCATCTCCATGGTCCAAGACTGAGACTTTCATTCTTTTAGTATTCTGATAGGGTCTGGAAGACAATTGACTAAAATGAATATTTATGTAAAGAAAAAGTTAATTGCTTAATTAGAATTTGTATAAACTTAACCTGATTTTATCACAGTGAGTGATACAATGTCACGAATCCAACCAGAATGTTCGGAACAAATCCTACCAATACTTAGATTTAAAAATTAATGATCCTCCCAGAACATCAACAAAATAAATAATAGTAGAAAGAGACAGCACAGAACTCAAAAATAAGCTTTTCTATGACTCTTGCTGTGTATAAAAGTCAACCTAGTAACATAAATTTTTGTTTTATATCTTTGAGGAAAATAGAAAATAAAAAGAAAAGACAGAGACAATAAGATAACAAAAGGGGCATATTATTAAATATAAAATGTCAACAAGTTCTAAATAGGGACATTGCTAATTAGGTTTCTAAAGATTCCAGACTCTCTTTTTTTTTTTCACTTTTTTTTTATTAGTTATTTTCTTTATTTACATGTAAATTTCTCCTTTCCCAGGTTCCCCTCCAAAAAACAAACAAACAAACAAAAACAACAAGAACAAACGCCTTTTGCCTCCCCCCCCATGCCTGCCACCCCACCCTCTCCCATTTATAGGCCCTGGCATTCTCCTACACTGGGGCACAAAACCTTCACAAGGCTGAGGTCCTTTCCTCCTATTGATGATCAAATTTTCAATCATCTACTATACACATGCTGCCAGAACATTCAGTCCCACCCTGTATGGTCCTTGATTGGTGGTTGGGTCCCTGGGAGCTCTGAGGGTACTAGTTAGTAATTGTTGTTCATCCTAAGGGGCTGCAAACCCTTCAGCTCCATAGATCCTTTCCCTAACTCCTTCATTGGGGACCCTGTACTCAGTTCAATGAATGGCTGTGAGCCTCTACATCTGTATTAGTTAGGTATTGTCAGAGCCTCTCAGGAGATAGCTATATGCTTGTCCTTCCTTCAGTCTCTGCTCCATAGTTAGTCTCTGACACTCCTTCTGTGGGTATTTGATTCCCCTTTTTAAGAAGGAATGAAATGTCCACCTTTTGGTCTTCCTTCTTCTTAGGTTTCTTGTGGTTTGTGTGTCATTCTTCCTGTATTCCAAACTTCTGGGCTAATAACCACTTATCAGAGAATGTATAACATGTGTGTTCTTTTGTGATCGGGTTACCTCACTCAGGATGCTACTCTCCAGAACCATCCATTTCCCTAAGAATTTCATAAATTCATTGTTTTTAATAGTTGAGTAGTACTCCATTGTGTAGATGTACCACACTTTCTGTATCCATTCCTCTGTTGAGGGACATCTGGGTTGTTTCCAGTTTCTGGCTATTATAAATAATGCTGCTATGAGTGTGTTGCTCTTAAGGGGGTGAAAAAAATGTTTCGATCTCATACTATTGAACTGTATTGAGAATAACAGGGACTGAAGGAACCTTTAAATAATTACAATACAGAAGTATTATTTTAGAATACTAACTTATACTGAGTAGTAAAAATTGATAGGGTTTTGATATTCAATGAAATCTAATTGCACTAGGAAAAGAATACAAGCAAAGATCTCTGGGGCCTTCCTGGGGCCTTCTGGAAAGCCCACCTGGTTCTATGCTCTTAGCCTAGCCCCTTGCCATACTGACCCATGCTGCTGTGCCCATTGTCTTCTCCATAGTGGTGTTAGACAAACTGAACCTCATCCAACATTGCCCACACTAGCTATTCTTGCACCTTAAGGTAACTGGGTAGATTTCATCTGGATTCATTATTCTAATCATCTAATATTTTTTCTGAGCAAGCTCACTAAATTTCCAATCCAATTTACTAACTCATTGTATTTCCAACTACCATCTCTACATGGTTCCTAAACTAGAATGGAAGCAGTCGGAGGGGCTGAAGGGTTTGTTATCAGCATATCCATAAAATAAGGTAACCACAATCATCATATCCATGAATTAAGGTAACCACAAGCTCAGGTTTCTAATATGCTTAATAAATAAGGAAGAACTTACTGAGATCATATTATTTACAGAAGAGAGAGAGAGAGAGAGAGAGAGAGAGAGAGAGAGAGAGAGAGAGAGTGTTGGGGAGAGAGAAAGAGAAACTTAATGCATGGAATTTCAAAGTAAAACACTCAAGGGCCACTTTGATACATATTGTTTAATGTGCAAGTGATTATATTTGCATGTATTACTAATTAGATTCTACATGAGACAGGTATTATTTCATCTCACTAAAAATTTTCCAGCTACAATTAATAGAAGGAGAGAGGAATGTATTATTAAAGATTAGATACCTTCGAGACTATATAATGTATCTCTCTGCTCATGTTACACTGTGAAAATTGGGAGAAACCCTGAAAAAGTTCATAGGAGACAGGATCCTATGGCCATTATGTAGAATAAACATGTTCACAAAATGTCCTCTAAGATGAGGGGAGTCCAGCATCTATTTTACTCTCAGTGTTGCCTTTCTTGCCTCTCTGCTAGGTAATGTAAAGATCTATCTTCCTAGCTTTGGATAGTCTCAGCAGTTTACTGTAAGATTCAACCACCCATAGATGCCTACACTGAAACATTGGTTCAGAACTCAGACTCCTGAAACAGATCAAGTTTGAGTACTGCCCATATCATTCATCTACTGTACCATCTTAGTGAGTTTCATCCTTTGTGGCTTGTTTAATTCATCTATAAAGCGGTAATAATATTATCTGGTTTTGCCCCTGTGGGGAATAAATTATGTAGCTATGTTATACATAATTATATATACATGTATATATTCCTAGTATGTATATGGATTATGTGTCAAAGTGTAACACTGTATCTCCTTAATAATATCTGTAAAACATTGATTGATAGTAACCTACAATAAAGAGAAGCTGATTAACAGCCTGTATTAAGCATATACCTGACCAAACTAATTGATGATTACATTATTAGTCAAGTAAATATTAACAAAATATCCTAGATGGTTTTTCATCAGTAATCCTGATAACCTTCTTCACTGCACTTTAACAGAAAAATAATTTCAACATTATCTTTGAAGACATGATTTTGAACAGTACTTTTTCACAAGGAGAGTAATAAGCTCATTAGTCCAATCACAGGGATTTTCTTGTCATGTCCTGCATTAGCTGCAGCGTCACTCACTCCCATTATGAAGGGTAATGAGGTAGCTCGACTTCTCTCATCGGGAAGTAGATGGAACACAGTTGCAATCTGGAAATTAGACTTTTTACATCCAATTTCAAACCAGTTTCTTAAGCATTCCTAGATTGAAACACCTCTGTGGAAGAATTCTTTCACACAGTCAGAACCTAATTTAAAAATCAGAATTTCTAATTGCAGTGCTATGCAGATTCTGTTTCAAATTGGCTTTCTTTTCATTTTGTTTCTGTTTTCCTTTTGAAAATCGTTTGAATATTGTTTGGTCTTGGTATTTATGAAGTGTTTCTAGGTTCTTCAAATAACCCCCCAAAAATACAAAGATGTCATCAATAATCTTGAGCAATATTAAAATTCCTTAATATTTTATACTATCTTAATGATGGAAACTATGAGTTTATTTTGAGAGTATCAAGTTAGATCTATGTTTTTGATGAACCATTTTAAAATTTATTTTTACTCTGTTACTAAGAACTTCTTATATTGTACCATGATGTGGCATGTGGAATTCAAGAACTCCAGCAATCTAGAATTTGTTTCCTTCGATATCATGAGTTCTTAATTATCACCACTATCCAAAAAGTCCTTGAAATTGTGTAGTGCAGATTATCTATTTGCACAACACCCTTAAATTTTAATTGTACAAAACCCAGTAAAAATGGTCTCCAGAAATGTTATTAGTTAAAATCACTTAATCATTTATGTGAAAATACCTTCATGAAGATTATAACTATACACAATGTATATCCAGATATAAAATGTTAAGTGAGGAACCCAGTGAGATGGTTCAGATGTCAAGCCAAGTATCTTCAGTTCATTTCCTGGAACTCACCTGAAGAAGGGCAAGAATTGACTCTTCCCTGTTGTCCTCTGATTTCTACACATGTACTGTTGCATATGTATACCTACCCCACCCCACACATACATACAGTAAATAAATGTTGCTTTTAAATAGCTTATATTTTAAATTAAATTAAAAATTCAAGTGAAAATATTCCAATTTTAGAAATAATTAGAAGAATACTGAGCTGAAGAGAAACTAATATCTGCTCTTTGTGGTAAATGATAAACTATTATTACTAAATTATTACTAGTGAAGTCTATGGAAAATGTTCTGTTTTCATTGATTTGCTCTTGTTCACAGAGCCAAGTATTTTTGAAGATATAACTAACCTGTAATGTCTCTTTTTTCTCATTTCATTTGTTCTCCAGTACTGTAGCACAGGAACACAAAATGGCTGTAGACAAGTCACTTCCCATTGAGGAAACTCTAGTTTCTTCATTTATAACAGTTATGCACCTATATCAGGCATTATACTCATAGAATAGAATGAATGCCTCTCTGTGATGTTACCATCACTATACAGGAGCACAGCAAGATAGTTCCATTGTATGCAGAAAACAGAAAGGGCAGAACCCCAGATTGAAAGAAGCGCTAGCAACAGCAGGTGAAATTTACAATCACCAAGCAATGGTCAGAAAAGTTTCTTGAGAAAAAGATGGAAGAAAGCATGAGCTACAGTTACATGGCTTCATAATTTGTATGGTCTGCAGCTTTTCTCTTTCAGTCTGCTAACCTGTCGGCCTCTTGAAGGGGCTGAGGGAAGAAACCTGCCAGCAAACTTCAAGGGGAAGATTAGCATTCTAGTTTTTAGTGCTTGTCTTAGTCAGGGTTTCTATTCCTGCATGAACATCATGACCAAGAAACGAGTTGGGGAGGAAAGGGTTTACTTGGCTTACTTCCATATTGCTGTTTATCACCAAGGAAGTCAGGACTGGAACTCAAGCAGGTCAGGAAGCAGAAGCTGATGCAGAGGCCATGGAGGGATGTTCCTTACTGGCTTGCTTCTCCTGGCTTGCTCAGCCTGCTCTCTTATAGAACTCAAGACTTCCAGCCCAGGGATGGCACCACCCACAAGGGACTCTACCCCCTTGATCACTAATTGAGAAAATGTCCCACAGCTGGATCTCATGGAGGCACTTCCCCAAGTGAAGCTCCCTTCTCTGTGATAACAACAGCCTGTGTCAAGTTGACACACAAAACCAGCCAGTACAGTGCTTGTGCTAGTCTAAGTGGGCATGTACATCTTTTAGACAGACCTGAAATGACAGCCACATCTTCTGCATTTATCTGACCTCAGCATACTTTTTCCCCTCAAATATATATGATTTTACATTACATCCTTCCTTTCACAGAGCACATATTGGCAATATTACAATAATAATAATAATAATAATAATAATAATAATAATAATAATAATAAATAATATTAATAATAATAAAGTTTTAGTCACGTAGTCAGCCTCTCATCACCTGACAAATACGTGGTATTATTTTGGAAGTATATTCTGCCCCGCTTCCTAAACAGTTCAATTAACATTCAACTTTGTTTGAGAAAGTATTTCCCTCCTGTGGTCCAAACGCATCATCTCTGCATTTATGATACTCACCATATCCAATAACCCAGAGAAGTAACCCACTACTTTAATTTTACTTTTTTTTTTTTATTGGACGATTTCTTTATTTACATTTCAAATGTCATCCCTTTTCCCAGTCCCTCTCTCTGGAAACGCCCCCCCATCCCCTCCCCCTCCCCCTGTCTCTATGAGGGTGCTTCCTTACCCACCTACCCACTCCTCCCTCTGTCACCCTGGCATTCCCCCTACATGGGCCATCTAGCCTTTACAGGACCAAGGGCCTCTCCTTCCACTTATGCCCAACAAGGTCGTGCTCTGCTACATATGCGGCTGGAGCCCTGGGTCTCTCCATGTGTACTCCTTAGTTAGTGTTTTAGACCCTGGGAACTCTGTGAGGTTTGGTTGGTTGATACTGTTGTTCTTCCTATGGGGTTGTAAATCCTTTCAGGTCCTTGAGTTCTTTCTCTAAGAACCTTCCAACCTTTCTCCATTGAGTACCCTGTGCCCAGTCCAACTTTTGGCTGCAAGCATCTGCTTCTGTATTTTTCAAGTTTAGTTTTTCTTAAAGCGTGCACACGGGCGCGAGAGAGAGAGAGAGAGAGAGAGAGAGAGAGAGAGAGAGAGAGAGAGAAAGAGAGAGACAGAGAAAGAGAGAGACAGAGACAGAGAGACAGGGAGACAGAGAGAGAATGCAGAAAACTAATGTATCACTTTTTTTTTTTTTTTTTTTTTTGCTAAATGATTGTGATTTTTCATCAAGTGTATGATTCAAAAGACCTCTGAACTCTGGTTCTTATTGCCCATGCAAGCCATCCATATAAATCTTTTACATTCTAGCTGTCTGGCTTGTTTTATTACTTATATGTATTTGTTGGGGCTAGTCTGATGAAGAGCCTATTTATAATAGCATGCTTATTGCAAGGGCCAGTAAAAGAAGAAAAAAAAAAAAGGCTGAATTTGACCTATGAATTAAGATAATGCACCCAGGGTATAATTTTTCCTGCTACACAACAGGGCTGAAAGAGATAGAGTCTCATTGTTAAGAGTTTTTGAAGATTTAAAGATTAAAACAAAGTAACCATATATCATCCTATGCATACTTGAGGAGAGGGAAAGACACTTAGCATTAGGGATGGCTTACAACTTCCTAATGGACCTCTAGTGATTACTAAGAAGGCTCATTGTTTATGGATAACAGGAAAGAGGGGAAGATATCTAATGGCTTATATCTGGAAAACTAAATATCTTCTGGAAGAAGCAATGTTATCTGCAAATTGTACAAATAAATTAATCAAAATAGTAGGTATATTGCATTGCTTCTTGTTGACAAGCTTTAATGAGAAATAGTTTGTAAACCTTATGGTTACAGCTGTCTAAAGCCATCCTGAGGGGGGATGTCAGAGAGCAATTCATATCATGGCAGCTGGAAGGAGTGGGGGGGGGGGAATGTCTGTGCTCTCCTGGGCATTCTCCTTTCTCTCCTTTTACTCCATTCAGATCCCCAGCCCATGGGATGATGCTGCCACATATGTCTTTCAACCTTAGTTACTTCCCTCCTGAACACCTTCATAGACACACCCAGTACCACCCAGTACAAGCTTCATTAATCTCCTAGATAATTCTCAACCCAGTTAATTTGATGACCGAGATGAAACCATCACAGCAGCTGTTAAGCAAACTGAGCTCTGGTTAACTACTTCTGTCCCAGAACTTCTCAGATAACACGTGTGCTCACATTCCGCAGAGTAAGAGCATCAGTAATAACAGTGTAGCCATGGTTTAATGATGTTTCAGTCACCACTGCTTAGTTGCTATTGTTATTAGTGAAAAACAAGACATTTTTCATGTTATATAATTTCTACCATGACCAATATATTTTCTGGTTAAGAACTACAGTTACCTGTCGTAGATATAACCAAGCATACCTGGTTAAGCTATTTTTGCACTTAATGTATTTCCAGAATAACTTCAAGAAAATGATTTTTCACATAGTGAGAAAGGACCTTTTACCTTGTCAAGTCAATGGAATTTATTATTAGTGGCACTGTAAAATGTTAATATATTTACTTTTGGAGGTTTTTTTTTCTTTCTAGATTTTTTAAAAATTGATTAAGTTGTTTGTTTACTTCACATCCTGAGCACAGCTTCTTCTCTAAACTTTCCTCCCAATACTTCCCTTTCATCTCCTCTCCCCTTCCCACTTCTCCTCAGAAAAGGGGAGGCCTCCCATGAACATAAGCCAGTTTTGTCATATCAAGTTGCAATAAGACGAGGGGCATCTTCTATTGAGGCTACATGAGGCAGCTCAGTTGGTGGAAAGGGATTCTATGGTAGGCAATGTAGTCAGAGGCAGCCTCTACTAAGACTTCTAGCAATAGAGAATATGGAGCCTGAACCAGCCATCTGTAAGAAGGCAAGACATCCAAGGAGGGATTGGGGCACCAAACCAGCCATAAAATATTAGGCCCACAATTTGTCCTGCCTACAAGATGTGGTGGGGTAAAAGTAGGAGCCAACTTTGAGGGAAGGTCCAATCAATGACAGGCCCAGCTTGAGACTCATGATAAGGCAGGAGCCCACCCCAATACTATTAATGATATTTTGCTATACTTAAAGACAAGATCCTAGCCTAACTGTCATCCGAGAGGTTTCACCCAGCAACTAATGGGAATTGATGCAGAGACCCAGAACTGAGCATTCTGTGGAGCTTGGGGAAACCTGTATTGTAGAAAATGGGGAGAAAAGATTAAAGGAGCCAGAGAGGTCAAAGAAATCACAAGAAAAACCTATAGAAATCAACTAACCTGGACCCATATGGGCTCATAGAGACTGAATTGCCAAGGAGAGAACATGTGTGGGATGGACTTAGGTCCTCTACACATATGTAACGGATATGCAGCTTGATCTTCATATGGGACTCCTAAAGAGGAAAACTTTTAGTAGAAAAATAAATGAAGAAAGAATGTGACTTATAGTTATCCCTGGCATTTGATTTTCACTGGTGCTTATGTTTGAAGCAACTGATATGAGATCAGGATCCGCCATCTCTTTGAGGAGTATCTAATTAATGCAACAGTAAACCATTTTAGTGTTCTGATAGACTTCCGCAGAGCTCTGAATGTAGAATGGTAGCACTATCCATAAACCTTCGGAGTAAAGGTTCTTACTATTAGTTTTGTCATAGTTATGTGGGACAGGGGGCTCCTTAGTGATCATTAATAAATTTTGAAGTGTAAGCACACCACATTTATCTTCAGCTCTGACTTTATGTCTACTGCACCAATACACAGCAACTAGGATTCTGGAATGCCATTACCCATCTTTCTATTGGCTATGAAAAAGTATTTAATCAAATTGTTCTGAGTTGAGCCCCCTCTTTTATGAAAGAGCAATGATTTTGATGCTCCATCAAGGTAACTTCTTTATCCTAATGAGTTACTCCTGCCTACTCAACAGCCTTTCAAAGTTGCAAGATGGAAGGAAGGCTAAGTATGGTTTGTTTGGTCTCTGACAGACCTTGTAATCTACTTCCTACATAATAGGGGAAACCATATTCACCTAAAATAGTCAATAGCTTTTTTCTATAGCCTCTTGATCTGCCATGTGGATACATGATAAAGGGGCTAGGTATTCTACCAAATAATATATAGCTTCTCTTATAAGACTTAACCTATTCCTGCTCTTCTGTGGCCTTCATCCAATTTTTTATCAATAAGGAGGATGGTATTTGGTTTCTATGTGTATGGTGCTATGGCTTATGAATCATCAGTCAATGAAAATATTTCCATCAGTAATTTAAAATCCTTTAAATTTTCTAATTATTGAAAATCTTAGATTGAACAGAAAGAACTAAGATGATGAAACAACACTAATTCAAATACACAGGGCCATCAAAATGTGAATTTTAATAATATTAAATAAAATATGATGAGTATATTAGAAATGACATGATGCGCTTATGTAAATCTCACAATTAGAGCTGCATGATTTATTTGCATCAGTATTAGATCTATATTTGATATTCAGCTATGCCTTTATTCTCTGTAAAATTGTTTCTGTTCTGCTTAATTAGTTTGGATTTTCTGTCAGGAACTTTTTCTTTTATTTCCTTAGGAAAGCTGCAGACCTGCTGCTTCGTGTTAATTCTCTCTCTTCTTTTATAAAAAAAAAAACAGGCAAGCAAAAATCCAAATCTGACAAAAACAGTTTAGTCAGAGTTTACGGGCCTTCAAAAATATTTCACAGCCTCTTCAAAGCATTATGAAAAATCTCATGATGCATGCCATAGAAAACTTATACAGAAAAATACATAAACCATGAAATTCTGTCAATGTCATGTGGTTGCCAGCATTCTAAATATACAGAGCAAAATAAAAATATAGAGCATAATAACATCTCCCTGATACCCTTTCACAATAGTTTGTAAACTTATTCTATATTTTTATAAGTTATAGAACCACTGGCACAATCGTGTGTGTGTGTGTGTGTGTGTGTGTGTGTGTGTGTGTGTGTGTTGTCTGTGTGTGTGTTAATAGTATCTTGAAATTTGTTAACTGAATCACTTCTAGAGTTAATTAATAGAAACAAGCGTGGGCCTGTTGCCATAGGGTCATATTTACTAAGTCAACTGCCTCAAACCATTACAGTGAAAATCAAGACCCTTCCTCCTGAGAAAGGTCTGTAACCAGTTTTACTGCAGATCTTTGCAGGACACTGCTTCACTTACACAGTCACTTGGTTGCAAACATGTTTACTTAAATAATTATGGGATGCTTTACTTTCACTCATACTGAAGAATAGTTATTCCAAAAAAAAAGCTTTAATGATTATTTCCAAGAATATAATAGATTATGGGTACTATTAGTTATTTGAAGGTTGTCTTCTCAGACAACAGGGATCACTGTCAGTGACTTGTACTTTTAATACATCTATGGATGCTTGTTCCTGTCAATGTGCTTTATGGATTTCTCCTCCCACTAGAGAAATTCTGATTCCTTATCCCCTTAATCATTGCTAAAACTTCAAATATAAAACCTTGGTAAATTATATTAAAGAAACAAATGCTTCCATTTAAATGATTAAATTTAAATAAGCCCATTATGTTTGTTATAGGACACTTGTAACTTATAGTGAATAACTTGGGAAAAGTCACACAGATAGCAAAAAAATTATATTCAGTTCTGCTATAAGAAAACATTTATGTTACAAAATTCATGAATTTTCAATCGTGAAATGAAATGAAAAATCATAAGTTTTCTGGAGAAAAAAGAGTTGGGAATAAGACTTTAAATTTGAATCAGATGTTCTAACACCAAGACAAAATGGTGGAAAAGTATTATATATATATAAATGTTTGGGAAATAGGACATACCATAATAGTGTACATTTCATCATGAAAAGGTCCTGCTATGTGCTTAACAATAAGAGTTATTAGAAGAGCTACAACTTAGAGGATATGATAAAGTAAAAGATAAGTTATCCAAAAATCTAACAGAAAACTGTAATACTAGATGTTAATGAGTATGGCTCTAAAAACACATAGCAAACTGAAACTGCCCATGCATGATTGAACCTGTGAACATGCACTTTTGAGTTTTCCCATGTAGTTAACCTCAGTGGGTCTAATCTTCTGATGTCATTTATTGCTTCCAACACAAATCAAAACAGGAAGTTCGTGTCATGTTCAAATAACTCCCTGTTGAGAACTAACATTTTCAGAAGAAGAGTCAAAGCATGCTGACTACCTTTGAAAGATGGGCATCTTAATTTTATCATCAGTAATTTTAAGTGTGTTTTTGTGGGGAAAGGGCAAAGTCATTTACTATTATTATCACTATGCATATGATAAAAGACAGCATTTTTATTTTTCTATCCACTGATATGTAAAACTAACGTGCCTCTTTGTCCAAGTGGCTCCCCTTATTCAAACATTGTTTGGCATAACATTTAAGTACCTTTCTTTTGTCTGATCTCTTATCATCTCTCTCTGAAGCATCTGCTCTCTTGCAGTCAGTACAAACAACCACAGAACTCTTCTAACACATCTGACAACTGAATGAACACATAGAACTTGTGCAAGGGGAAGATGCGCAATGCATTCACCCTAGCCTGCTTCCTCTTGCACATTTTTCAGCAAGAGCAAAACTCTCCTGTGATGTGCTTCTGCTCTGAGAGAAGCTAACAAATATTGGTAGGGAATGAACTTTGACAGACATGAGTGCTTCGGCGGCCTCTGCATGGCTATGCTTTTCATATTCTGGAGCCAGACTCCACTGCACAGAGTAGAAACATAATAAGTTCTTTGAGCTGAGACTTCATAGTCACTGTGGGATATTCAAGAAGGAGACCAATAGGGAGAGAGATAATATAGTCGTAGCTTTGAACTTTTCCTGGATTTTACTTGCTAGAAACCAAGTGAGAGTCATCTGACGCCTTATTATTGCCAGCTCTTTCTCCGCGCAGGGAAAAAGTGCTCCACAGTCCACAGTGATAAAAGTGAAAGGGAGTTCACACATGACAGAGAAGGTGGTCTGAATTTAGTGTGCCAAGGAAGTACAGTAAGGCTAAGATCTACTCCAAGCCTCAACCCGGAGGCCACTCTCAATGGCAAAATTTCCATTCTTCTATGATTGACATTCCATGCCCCTGCCTGGGTTTCTGACACTCTTTTTCAGCCTGTATCATATTTATCTGTCCCCACTTTGGTAGAAGAGGGCAAACACACTTCTGTTGTATCTTTTCTTAACGTGTCCCATGTTTAGTTCATTTTCAGGTGCATAATAGGTAACTGCAAAACTAAGCATGGAAACTCAAACCTTTACAGAGAGGAAGAGAAGGTAAGCGTGTAGACCCACTACAGAATAGCATGTGTTGTCCAGAAAAGAGGAGCCCAAGGAGGGGACATTCTTTCCATGAGCATTCTTCTACTCTTTGCTTCTGTGTTTCATTGTGTTGGATAACGGAGCAAAGTGAGAACATGCGGTCCGTATAATCAAGGCGCTTATTGCACAGCATACTACACAGAGGCACTCTATTGTCTGCAAAGTTCCACATAGACATTTAATAGAAACAAACAAAGGTATATTTGTATAATAGTACATCTGTAAACTGAATAGACTGTCTCCAAGGGCAGGCAGCTCGGGTCACCTTAAAGGAGCCAAAGTTGAGTGGCAAAGGAAGGTTCAAACATGCATGGGGTATAAGGATTATCAATTTATCTCATGTTAATCTTGTTGTATTTGATAGTTTAGCTTCTAACTGCCTAGGCCTGAAAACAAGGGAGCTAACCAGGAAATGAGGTCTAGTGCTGTGGATCAGGAAATAGAGAGAGACAGCCTGGTTATCCCTGATATTAGATATGGAATTAGGTCAAGTTTATCATTGTTATAACTCAGTGGGATAAAACTCAATGAGTTATGTTGTTTATAATTATTATATAAAATGCTGGATATTTATTAATGGTATGCATTAATTATCAATGGTTTAAGCATATAGAAGAAAATATCTTGATGTGTATAATTTTCTTTGAAATACTTCAAAAATAAGAATGCCAGGTAGAAGAATGGAAAGTGTGATAAATTGCGACAGAAATACGATAAAAGCAAGCACAGGTACAGTGACATTGTTAATAAAATTTCAGTAAACGAGGTACAGTTGCTCACTGTTTTTCATATTTTCTACATCTTTGAAGATGTTCATGTTCAAATTCCTCTAAGACTAAATGCTCACAAATGAAAACAAGAAAGAAATGAAGAGATGTAATTGGCACAAAATACCCACAACCAAAAAGAGGTATCGTTTTAGTATACCACAGGTATAATGTTTAACTGTGACATTATGAAATTGATGATTGTTTTTAAATAAGTATGTATGATAGTTCTAAAAAGTCACATCAAAATTTGGCATCATTTCCCATCATTTAAATGATCAGATTTCTTTGGTGGTATATGATTTTGAGTAATGGTCAAGAATAAGGGCCAATGTTTTAGGCTTAACCCTCCGCTAGGCCCTCAGCTGTCAACCATCCAACTCTTACCAGCCAGTGCAGCAGAAGGGAGAAAACACTGGAGTCTACCAGCTGACTAATCCACCAGCAGATGTTATGTAAAAGATATTTTTCAGGTTTGTGGATGACCAAAATGGCATGAAAGAAAGAGCTGCTGTTTCTTTGAAAAGGGAATGAAGTGTGCCCAAGAGCCTTGGTCATTTTGTAGGCAGCTTCTAACCTGTCGGGAGTAAAAGTGTAAGCACCCTTGTGTGAAGACTCTTCCTGCATGGATTGTTATTCACCCGCCCCAGCATTCCACTGAGAAGTGAGTGCATCTCAGACATACATTAGAAACCTCCCTGTGTTTTCAGTGAAAACATTTCCCTTTTGTTGATATTTATTCTCATTGACCCTTTTAGGTCAGAAGACAGAGTTTCTTTATTAAATCAGTAAATCAAGGGTATTTAATTGGTTCTAGAAACTTCTGAGTGTCTTTTTTTGGTCTATTCCAGCCCTAAACAGAATTTTGACCAACCACTGTGAACTCTGCTTTTCTAAGAAGGTAGGGGGTGAGAGATTATAACAGGCTCTGTGTAAAGTCACTTGCTTATTGCCTTCAAAGCCCTGATTTTCTTGGTGTAGGCAAAATGCCAAAATCAATGTTTATGAATCACATGGAGAAATAATTTGGCATTTAGAGAGCTATAGGGTTATTCCACATTTTTTGAAAACCAAAAACTTAAAAAAAAAAAAAAAGAGGTCATGGGCTTTTTACAGTAGAACTTATTTTTATTCTTTAGATTACAAAAAATGAGACGATTGTTGTCATTAGCTCCTGTGCTCAGATCCATTTTTCTGCAGGAATGATGAAGACAGACTTTTCGTAACGAGGGCAAATGGTCTGAGTCTATGAGAAGAGTCAGGATTCCTGTCAACTGGCATCTTTGCTAATTAAAACACAGGAATTGGAATCGGCATCAGATTTGCTCCGAAAACACTAGTGCTGCTGCAGAAGTGGCCATAAATGGCATTCTCGTCTCTGCACTACACTGGTGTTGAGACACTTGCATTTGTAGCTTTGCCATATGTATTTCAGTTTACTTCCTTTTCCTTGGTTTCCTTCTCTCTCTCTCTCTCTCTCTCTCTCTCTCTCTCTCTCTCTCTCTCT